>SJXP01002903.1:75590-126615 GCA_006408505.1 Damaliscus lunatus | reverse complement strand
CGGTTGTCCCAGGAGAGGCCACAGGCCTCTCCAAAACTCTCGGACTAAATCCAGAGAGCCCTTGGCCCTAACCCACAAACCTCTGAGAGAGAGGTTCCTGCCTCTATCCCAAGCCCCCTCCCACCCTTCCAACCACAGAAGGACAAATTTCCCTCTGATTCTTGGAGAAAGGAGAGCAAGGATGACCTGATGAGTGAGGCGGGAGAGGCCACCTTCACGGACGTGGCCACTTCCTGCTGTCCTCACACCGCGTGGAAACCCCTAGCATCCTTGAGAGGCAGAAACCAGAACCTAGCCCTAGAAACAGGCCACCTCAGTGGGGATGGGATCCCCAAGGCCACCATCAGAGGCGCCAAGGGAAATGTGCCTAAGAATGTCATCGCTAAGAGGGTCCTAGGCTTTGTCATGTGGTTTAAGGAAAAGAAAGGGTACGGCTTCATCAGCAGGCACGATACCCAGGAAGATGTATTTGTTCACCATATGGTCATCACTGGGAAAAACCTCTGCAAGTACCGAGGCAGCGTGGACGACGGCGAGACGGTGGAGTTCGACGTGGTGCAGGGTGAGCAGGGCACCGAGGCCACTAACGTGACCAGGCCAGTGGGTGCGCCCCTGAAGGGAAGCCCTTACACTGCCCAACGCACCAGCATCCACCGGGGCTTCAGCATCCACAGCCATGCGCTGCCACCGCGAGGTCCAAAGAGCAAGAAAGGTAATGCTGATGAACGCAAGGACAGCGGCAAAAGCTTCACTGTGGCCCAGGGCCTCAGATGCCCTCTGCCTGGCCATTCCCAAGACTAACGACTGAGGTGTTTTCCACCCCTCCCGCAGGGCCCCATCTGTGACCCACCACCCATCGATCCTGGCTACCACCAGCGGCCCCCGGTCAGACCGGCAGCCTGGGTCCACCCCAACACAAGGCAAGAGGGGCATCCTCAGCAGGGTCTGGGCCCCAGCTACCTGCTGAGTCGCCCTAGGGACCGAGGCACCACTCCTAGTCCAAGATGCTCACCCGGCATCTCGCAGGAGCTAGAGGCAGAGCACAGCGAGAGCAGGCACGAACCCAGCAGCCATCTGCCACAGAGGCCCCCTCCACGCTATGAATCCTGCCGTCCCAAAAACCCATGCTGCCACCCACAGCAAGTGCCTGGCGCCCAGGGACAGGATTCCGATGGAGGAGAGGGCAAGATCAGGAAGAGCTCCACTGAAACACCTGCTTCTGTCTCTGTGGCCAAGAAGAATGACGCCTCTGAGGAGGAGAACCCCTCGGTCATGGATGCGCCCTCTGCCGTCCAGGCCTAGTCACAGCTCGGCTCGCTCCCCAGGGACTCCCTGCCCTGGGCTACAGGCAATGTCCCTTTGAGGAGCTCAGTTCAAACATGCACACAGACAGTTAGATTTGGGCCATGAAAAATATACTTGCCCTTCACCCAAGGTTAGAAGATAAATTACAAGATCTATATAATTCAAATTTCTTCATATCATCTGCCTTGGTAGTTTTCCCTACACAGACACACTCACACACACATGCACACATGCACAGAAACATACACTTCTGAACCTATGTCTTTAATGGTCTCATGAGGACCACACCTATTATTCTGCATCCCCAAGTGAATTTCGTGAAGTAACGTTAAAAAACTGTGTTTTATTTTTAACCAATAAAAAATCGAAGATTATCTGAAACTGGAGATGATGTCACATTGCTCACCTGGCTGGTATTTTCACAATAAAACATTTCATGTTGCCTTTATCTCTTATCACTGTTCTCTGAATTTTTTAAAGTGTCTTAGCTCAAAAACTGTATTGACAGTCCTTACAGTCTTTATTTATTTATTAATTTATTTATTTACTTTCAGCATGAGTTTTAGCAAAGGTCGTACATATTGATCTCTTCCCAAGTCATGAATTTAAGACTAATGCTACATTTAACAGGATAAACATCTGAGGATGTTCTAAAGGGGAATAATGCATGAAGTAAGATATATCCTGATCTCTTTCATTTCCATTCTCTTCCCCTGCCCTGGTATTAGAGCAATAAGTTGGGAGCGTGGTGCCCAACTACACACACTTACTCCTTGCACTACTATTCTTTATTTTGTTCAGTCATCACCATGACCAGTAAAACTGTGGCTCTCTGGAAGCAACATTTCCCCCTTTCAAATTGTGTTTTTCTTTAAATGACTCAATCTAATACCATTAAACTATAAAAACAAAAATGGGAATGAGGGGTTTGGGGGTGGTGGACAATGTGGTGATGCTCATCCAAAGGTACAAACTTGAAGTTGTAAGATGAGTAAGTTACTAGGACCTAAGGTATAGCGTGGAGATTATGGTGCATAATACTCTCTTGTATACTTGAAAGTTGCTAGGAGAATAGATCATTAATGTTCTCACCGTGACAACAACAAGAAAATGTTAATTATGTGAGGGGAAAGAGGTGTGCCTTTATCTTCTTGTGGGAAAGGTTTTACAACATACATCTGTATGAAAATTATCACATTGTACATCTTAAACTTAGACAATATCTCCATAAATTTGTTGGGGTGAAACTAAAGGAAGCAAGTGTAATTTTTTATTGTGAGTAAGGAATGTTCCCTGGAGCTAACGAGAAACATTTAATCCATAGCCTTCATCTGTGCCTCCTCGTTCAGTTCTTCCAGTTGTCCTGTGGAGGATTTCTTTAATGCTGAGCAGGTGCAGTTCCCTGCTCAATCCCTTGAAACAGAGAAGCTCTGATTGGAAGTGTCATTCCTAACTTATTCTTTATTTCAACATGTTGTGGAGTTGATTGATGAGGGATGGTATTTCGGTTTGGAGGTGGTGGAAATGAGCCATAGATACTTGTAACCAAAAGAGGTCTTTAAAACCTCATGTTGCAGATTAAGCAAATTGGATTACAAGTAGCAAGATACAAATACTTTTCTCATATACATGCTGAGGCATTTTACACCACATTAAAAGCTAGCCAAATGCATTTGGAGAGGTAGGATTCAATCATTCATTATGGCTATATATCCAAATCCATTCACACAGAAACAAGAGAGATCCTTCATTCAGAGAATATTTGAGTGCCCACATATCCAGACACTATGCCAGGCAATACTAACTGCATCATAAGAAAGAAGATGGCCCCTTTTTTCAAGGTGCACACAACATAATGGAGACTGAGAAAACACTGACGGTGGCTACACTATGGATTGAATGCTCTGGGGGAGTTAGCACAGGATGAGAGAGGAAATACAGCTGAGGAAGATGATGGCAGATTTAGCTCCAGGCTGAAAGAACCACTCCCTTGACACTTGAATTAAAATTCTACCTAGCAATTAGTGCATAGTTCAGATTTGATAATGTCATGTCAACACAGAGCTAGAAGTTATCCACCCAGACTCCTAGCCCAGTGCACTTCCCAGTGTAGCAACTGACTTATTCAGAGACTAAGAGGGCACCAAAAATCACTTACCATACATATTTTGATGTACAGAACCAAATGAGAATAGGAGAAGATGTGAGTGAGAGTAAATCTGCTCTGATTAGGAAAGAACTCAGGTCCCTCCAGAATGCTTCGTTATGCCAAATAACAGACAGGGATATGGGGCAGGGAAATGTTGTCTGTATATACAAACTTGGTTTCTTAGGCTTCTCCCTGCTGTGTGAGGTGTATGCATCAGGAGGTAGTGGATAAGTCAGCTTGCCCATGGAGGCCTCACTTTGGGGGAACAGGGGACTTAAAGGGCCAGACTAAGGAATCTTGAATTTTCTCTGTTCAACAAGTTGTGCGATAGGACCCATTAACATACGTTGACCTGGTGATTGCTGAGTAAGCATGAAGCAGGGGAGAACTGAAGGATACACTGGCTGATCACAGAAGTATAAATACAAATGTAGGGGTGACCATATTTAAGTGGCAGCAGGAACATTCTGATGATTCCCAACTGCTCCAGTATTGGGGAAAAAATTCAGGAAAATCTCTGCTTCTTTTTCATTGACTACACTAAAGCCTTTGACTGTGTGGATCACACCAAACTGTGGAAAATTCTTAAAGGGACAGGAATAGCACACCAGTTCACCTGCCTCGTGAGAGACCTGTATGCAGGTCAAAAAGCAGCAGTTAGAATCAGACGTGGAAGAATGGACTGGCTCAACATTGGGAAAGGAGTACTTCAGTGCCGTATGTTATCACCTTGCTTTTTTAACTACTATGCAGGTTATACCATGCAAAATGCTGTGCTGGATGCAGTGTAAGCTGGGCTCAATATTCCTGGGTGAGATATCCATAACTGCTGATATGCAGATAATACCACCCTGATGGCAGAAAGCAAAGAGGATCCAAAGAGCCTCTTGATGAAGGTGAAAGAGGAGGGTGAAGAAGCTGTCATAAACTCAGTATTCTAAAAACTAAGATCATGACATCTGGCCCCATCACTTTATGACAAATGATGGAGAAACAAGGGAAACAGTGACAGTCTTTATTTTCCTGGGCTCCAAATTCTCTGTAGGCAGTGACTGCAGCCATGAAATTGAAAGATGCTTGCTCCTTGGAAAAAAGCTTTGACAAACCTAGACAGCGTAGTAAAAAGCAGAGACATCACTTTGTGAACAAAGGTTCATATAGTCAAAGCTATAAATTTTTCAGCAGTCATGTTCAGATGTGAGTTCATCCATAAGGAAGGCTGAGCAGGAAAGAACTGATGTTTTCAACTATGGTGTTGGAAAAGACTCTTGAGAGTCCACTTGACTGCAAGGAGATCAAACTAGTCAATGTTAAAAGACATCATCCCTGAATATTCACTGGAAGGGCTGATACTGAAGCTGCAATATTTTGGCCAACTGTATGCTGAAATCTGACTCCTTGGGAAACACTCTGATACTGGGAAAGATGGAAGACAGGAGAAGGGGACAACAGAGGATGAAATGGTTGGATGGCATCACCAACTCAATGGACATGAGTTTGAGCAAACTCTGGGAGACAGTGAAGGACAGGGAAGCCTAGTGTGCTTCAGTCCATGGGATAGTAGAAATTCGCACATGACTGAGCCCCTGAACAACAACAAGAAGTTAGGCATTGTTGTCTTTGTGACCCCATGGACTGCAGCACACCAGGCTTTCCTGTCCTTCACTATCTGCCAGAGTTTTTCCATTGTGTTGATGATGCCATCCAATCATCTCATCCTTTGTATCTCCCTTTTCCTCCTGCCCACAATCTTTGCCAGCATCAGGGTCTTTTCCACTGAGTCAGCTCTTAGCATCATGTGGCCAAAATACTGGAGATTCAGCTGCAGCCTCAGTCCTTCCAATGGATATTCAGGGCTGATTTCCTTTAGGATTAACTGGTTTGATCTCTCTTGTTGTCCAAGGGACTCTCAATAGTCTTCTCCAGCACCACAGTTGGAAAGCATCCATTCTTTGGTGCTCAGCCTTCTTTATAGTTCAACTCTCACATCCATCAGAATAGTACAAGAGGTTTATCAGTTTTCACAATCAATAGCCAAACAAAAAATAAATATAAATATAATGGAAAGCCATGATAGAAACATGATTAAATTAAAAATCAGGGATTATGTTGTCAGCTGACTGATTGTTAGGTTAATCCTGTTTCCATGGGGGCTGCAATAGGGCTCAGACAGTAAGGCAGTGGCTGAGAGGAGCTACCCCATGTCCAAGGTAAGAAGGGGCAGCTGCATTTTGCTGGAGCAACTGTGAAGAGATACCCCACATCCAAGGTAAGAGAAACCCAAGTAAGACGGTAGGCACTGAGAGAGGGCATCAGAGGGCAGAAAGACTGAAACCACAATCACAGCAACAGGCCAATCTGATCACACGGACCACAGCCTTGTCTAACTCAATGAAACTAAGCAATGCCATGTGGGGCCACCCAAGACAGATGGGTCATGATGGAGAGGTCTGACAGAATCTGGTCCACTGGAGAAGGGAATGGCAAACCACTTCAGTATTTTTGCTTTGAGAACCCCATGAACAGTAGGAAAAGGCAAAAAGATAGGGCACTGAAAGAGGAACTCCCCAGGTCTGTAGGTGCCCAATATGCTACTGGAGAAATAACTCCAGGAAGAATGAAGAGATGGAGCCAGAGCAAAAACAACACCCGGTTGTGGATGGGACTGGTAATAGAAACAAGGTTCGATGCTGTAAAGAGCAATACTGCATAGGAACCTGGAATGTCAGGTCCATGAATCAAGGCAAATTGGAAGTCATCAAACAGGAGATGGCAAGAGTGAACATCAACATTCTAGGAATCAGCGAACTAAAATGGACTGGAATGGGTGAATTTAACTCAGATGACCATTATATCTATTACTATGGGCAAAAAAACCCTTAGAAGGAATTGAGTAGCCATCATAGTCAACAAAAAAGTCTGAAATGCAGTACTTGGATACAATCTCAAAAATGACAGAATGATCTCCGTTCGTCTCCAAGGCAAACCATTCAATACCATGGTAATCCAAGTTTACGCCCCGACCAGTAATGCTGAAGAAGCTGAAGCTGAACAGTTCTATGAAGACCAAAAAGATCTTCTAGAACTAACACCCCCAAAAAGATGTCCTTTTCATTATAGGGGCCTGGAATGCAAAAGTAGGAAGTCAAGAAACACCTGGAGTAACAGGCAAATTTGGCCTTGGAGTACAGAATGAAGCAGGGCAAAAGCTAATAGAGTTCTGCCAAGAGAGTGCACTGGTCAAAGCAAACACCCTCTTCCAACAACACAAGGGAAGACTCTACACATGGACATCACCAGATGGTCAACACCAAAATCAGATTGATTATATTCTTTGCAGCCAAAGATTGAGAACCTCTATACAGTCAGGAAAAACAAGACCAGGAGCTGGTTGTGGCTCAGATCGTGAACTCCTTATTACCAAATTCAGACTTAAATTGAAGAAAGTAGGGAAAACTGCTAGACCATTCAGGTATGACCTAAATCAAATCCCTATGACTATACAGTGGAAGTGAGAAATAGATTTAAGGGCCTAGATCTGAAAGATAGAGTGCCTGATGAACTATGGAATGAGGTTCATGACATTGTACAGGAGACAGGGATCAGGATCATCCCAATGGAAAATAAATGCAAAAAAGCAAAATGGCTGTCTGGGGAGGCCCTAAAAATAGCTGTGAAAAGGAGGGAAGTGAAAAGCAAAGGAGAAAAGGAAAGATATACCCATCTGTATGCAGAGTTCCAAGGAATAGCAAGGAGAGATAAGAAAACCTTCCTCAGCGATCAATGCAAAGAAACAGAGGAAAACAATAGAAAGACTGGAAAGACTAGAGATCTCTTCAAGAAAATTAGAGATACCAAGGAAACATTTCATGCAAAGATGGGCTCAATAAAAGAAATGGTACGGACCTAACAGAAGCAGAAGATATTAAGAAGAGGTGGCAAGAATACACAGAACTATATAAAAAAGATCTTCATGACTCAAATAATCACGATGGTGTGATCACTCACCTAGAGCCAGCCATCCTGGAATGTGATGTCAAGTGGGCCTTAGAAAGCATCACTATGAATAAAGCTAGTGGAGGTGATGGAATTCCAGTGGAGCTGTTCCAAATCCTGAAAGATGATGCTGTGAAAGTGCTGCACTCAATATGCCAACAAATTTGGAAAACTCAGCAGTGGCCACAGGGCTGGAAAAGGTCAGTTTTCATTCCAATCCCAAAGAAAAGCAATGCCAAATAGTGTTCAAACTAGGTCACACTTTCACTCATCTCACAAGCTAGTAGAGTGATGCTTAAAATTTTCCAAGCCAGGCTTCAGCAATACATGAACCGTGAACTTCCAGATGTTCAAGTTGGTGTTAGAAAAGTCAAATTGTCAGCATCCGCTGGATCATGGAAAAAACAAGAGAGTTCCAGAAAAATATCTATTTCTGCTTTATTGACTATGCCAAAGCCCTTGACTGTGTGGATCAACATAAACTGCGGAAAATTCTGAGAGAGATGGGAATACCAGACCACCTGACCTGCCTCTTGAGAAACCTGTATGCAGGTAAGGAAGCAACAGTTAGAACTGGACATGGAACAACAGACTGGTTCCATATAGGAAAAGGAGTACGTCAAGGCTGTATATTGTCACCCTGCTTATTTAACTTCTATGCAGAGTACATCATGAGAAACGTGGGGGTGGAGGAAGCACAAGCTGGAATCAAGATTGCTGGGAGAAATATCAATAACCTCAGATATGCAGATGACACCACCCTTATTGCAGAAAGTGAAGAAGAACTGAAGAACCTCTTGATGAAAGTGAAAGAGGAAAGTGAAAAAGTTGGCTTAAAGCTCAACATTCAGAAAATTAAGATCATGGCATCTGGTCCCATCATTTCATGGGAAATAGATGGGGAAACAGTGGAAACAGTGGCTGACTTTATTTGGGGGCTCCAAAATCACTGCAGGTGGTGATTGCAGCCATGAAATTTAAAGACACTTGCTCCTTGGAGGGAAAGTATGACCAACCAAACAGCATATTAAAAAGCAGTGACATTATTTTGTCAACCAATGTCCGCCTAGTCAAGGCTATGGTTTTTGCAGTAGTCATGTATGGATGTGAGAGTTGGACTATAAAGAAAGCTTAGCACTGAATAGTTAATGTTTTTGAACTGTGCTGTTGGAAAAGACTCTTGAGAGTCCCTTGGAATGCAAAAAGATCCCAAAGGAAATCAGTCTTGAATATTCACTGGAAGGACTGATGCTGAAACTAAAACTCCAATACTTTGGCCACCTGATGCAAAAAAAACCTGACTCATTTGAATAGACCCTGATGCTGGGAAGGATTGAAGGCAGGAGGAGAAGGAGATGACAGAGGATGAGATGGTGGGATGGCATCACCGACTCAAGGGTCATGAGTTTGAGTAAACGCTGGGAGTTGGTGATGGACAGGAAGGCCTGAACACGCTGCAGTCCATGGGGTTGCACAGAGTCGGTCACGACTGAGCAACTGAACTGAACTGATAACCAAATTAAGACTAATTAGTTTGCAAAATAAGTCAGGTCTCAAAAATTTGGCTTGTAGATTTATATAACTATGCTTGATTGGAGACTTTTTGATTTGCTGAGACTTTTAAAAGGTGTCTCAGACTGAACTTGTAAAAGATCTCTCAGGGCTAGGAAAGTCATGCCAGTGGCTTATCATACATTTTGTTTTCCAAGGATGGTAACCTTCCTAATTTATCCAATAAAGTTGCTTGGCACCTAAGAGTTTTGAAGCTCTGGAAAGAGCAAGTAGAGAGAAAAGATAAATGTTTCAATTCTGGTTGCTGCTAAGTCACTTCAGTCGTGTCCAACTCTGTGCGACCCCATAGGACCCCTGGGATTCTCCAGGCAAGAACACTGGAGTGGGTTGCCATTTCCTTCTCCAATGCATGAAAGTGAAAAGTGAAAGGGAAGTCGTTCAGTCGTGTCTCACCCTTAGCATGGACTGCAGCCTACCAGGCTCCTCCATCCATGGGATTTTCCAGGCAAGAGTACTGGAGAGGGGTGCCATTACCTTCTCTGTCAATTCTGGTTATAAACCTATAATTTACCTAATTACCATCATAATTAGTTTGAAGGGAAATTTTTCCTTACACCTGGAAAACACAGATTCTAATTAGTAATGATTTACTTTCCAGATATAAAATATAAAAAATACAACCATATTTACCAGTTTACCCAGTCCTATGTAACTAATCCTTTTTGCTAACCGCTTTATGAAGTCATCAGATTTCTCATCAGAATGTTTATAATTTTTTATTCAGTTCAGTATTATGTTTGAAAGTCAGACACTTGTATTTATCCAAAAATCTCCTTGAAGAGGAGGCATTTTTGCAAAGGCATTACAGTGAAACTCTGTCAAGAAGGCATGTTTAAAATCTGATTACACTACAACTGACAAAGTTACTTGGTTACTGTTGTGACATACAACAATTTTTAAGATAATGACTAGAATTATGACTGATAACATTTTATCAGGACATGTCAGAACTTTAAGAATTCCATATAATTTCTATAATATCTACATTAGTAATATTTACCATGCAATATAACCTAACCTGAGCTTCCCTGGTGGCTAAGATGGTAAAAAAATCTGCCCACAATGTGGAAGATCCAGGTTCAGTCCCTGGGTTGGGAATATCCTCTGGCGAAGGGAATGGCAACCCACTCTGATGTTCTTGCCTAGAGTATTCCATGGACAGTGGAACCTGGTGGGCTACAGTCCATGGAATCACAAAGAGTCAGGCATGACTGAGTGACTGATCCTTTCTTTCATAAGCTAACCTGAAAAGATTTATTACTCATTTGACAAAACTTCCCATTGAATTCAACATTCAAATGAACCTAAATCTCAAAGTTAGCTAGAGGTCAAAGGACTTTATTAAATTTGATTTAGGAAGTTTTGCCAATAAATAAAGGGCTTAGAACACTCAGTCAGATAGTATCATAGGTCACTACGACACAATAGTTATTCACTTAGCCAAAATAACAATAAAATATTTCAAAAGGAAAAAAGAGCAGGTCACTTAGAAGGCAAAGAACTTGAAATCTGTTATCAAAGGCATTTCAGCATCAAGAAAATTTGCCGTCTTAACAGAGATAAAAGCCACATTCAAGTATCATACTCGGTTATTTATAGAAATTTACTCAACTAAAATTTTAAACATAGTCACTCCTGACCATGCACAAAGCTCTTTTCTTGGGGCCCACTTTCCATGAACCTTTCATCGCTTTCTGTACTACCACTTTATTACTATTTTCCCAGTAAGAATCATTTGTAAGTCAGATCTATTTCTTTTCCCTCAGTAAAATGCAACTCCATTCCTCATGCCATCTTTACTGAAAACTTTCGTGCTACTTTCCTATGGTTTGCTGAATTTTTTGTATCATTTCTACTGGCTATAATCTATTAGCTTAAATTAGAATCCTTGCCTGTTAAAGCCTTAATTTCTTGTGAGAACAAAGAAGTAAGCAATCATAAATTCTCCTCTACTTTAGTATTGTGCAAATTGCTAAACATGAATACCAGTGATAATTTCTTTTAAAAAAGTTTGGCTTTCTGATTGACATCTCAGGATGGCACCAAACGTATGCATTAATAGTTCTAAATATCTTTGGTTTCTCTGTGAGAGGAGATCAATGTTCAGTAATCAATGTTTTAATATCATTTTATTTGAGAATGACCGAGCTGTTCAATAATCTTCCTTCACTTAATTTAGTGCAACTCTAGAATTTCAAGTTGCCAAACCCTGGAGAGACTATTTCAGACAGATATTTCTAAAGCATCAGTTCAGTTCAGACACTCAGTCATGTCCAACTCTTTGCGACCCCATGAATCGCAACATGCCAGGCCTCCCTGTTAATCACCATCTCCCGGACCTCACTCAGACTCACGTCCATCGAGTCCGTGATGCCATCCAGCCATCTCATCCTTGGTCGTCCCCTTCTCCTCCTGCCCCCAATCCCTCCCAGCATCAGGGTCTTTTCCAATGGGTCAACTCTTCTCATGAGGTGGCCAAAGTACTGGAGTTTCAGCTTTAGCATCATTCCTTCCAAAGAAATCCCAGGGTTGATCTCCTTCAGAATGGACTGGTTGGATCTCCTTGCAGTCCAAGGGACTCTCAAGAGTCTTCTCCAACACCACAGTTCAAATGCATCAATTCTTCGGTGCTCAGCCTTCTTCACAGTCCAACTCTCACATCCATACCTGACCACAGGAAAAACCATAGCCTTGACTAGACAGACCTTAGTCGGCAAAGTAATGTCTCTGCTTTTGAATATACTATCTAGGTTGGTCGTAACTTTTCTTCCAAGGAGTAAGCGTCTTTTAATTTCATGGCTGCAGTCACCATCTGCAGTGATTTCGGAGCCCTCAAAAATAAAGTCTGACAATGTTTCTACTGTTTCCCCATCTATTTCCCATGAAGTGATGGGACTGGATGCCATGATCTTTGTTTTCTGAATGTTGAGATTTAAGCCAACTTTTTCACTCTTCTTTCACTTTCATCAAGAGGCTTTTTAGCTCCTCTTCACTTTCTGCCATAAGGGTGGTGTCATCTGCATATCTGAGGTTATTGATATTTCTCCCAGCAATCTTGGTTCCAGCCTGTGTTTCTTCCAGTCCAGCGTTTCTCATGATGTACTCTGCATAGAAGTTAAATAAGCAGAGTGACAATATACAGCCTTGATGTACTCCATTTCCTATTTGGAACCAGTCTGTTGTTCCATGTCCAGTTCTAACTGTTGCTTCCTGACCTGCATACAGATTTCTCAAGAGGCAGGTTAGGTGGTCTAGTATTCCCATCTCTTTCAGAATTTTCCACAGTTTCTTGTGATCCACACAGTCAAAGGCTTTGGCATAGTCAATAAAGCAGAAATAGATGATTTTCTGGAACTCTCTTGTTTTTTCCATGATCCAGCGGATGTTGGCAAAGTGTATCTAAACACTATTTCATTTGCATTTTCTGTCCTTAAAAGTTTTTTTTACATTGAATTGGGCCACCACTCACCCAGTGGTTGGTGTGCCACTTAGCTTGTTGATCTGTTACAAAATGCTTATACTGAGGCTCAAGGATAAGTCCACCATCTTGGTCTTATTTGCTTCTATTCAGCCTATGTAATGTCCTTTGGTTACATCTCCCTTTAAACTTCATGTACTGTCCCTTCCCTCCTGTTTCATTTTCCCCCACAGAGATTTTACTTCCATATTCTTATAGGAAGCAGAGGGGTGATGGTCCATCACCTGTAATAACTTCAAGGCTGAGAAAGGGTGTCAACCCTGCCTGTCAGGGAGTGAAAATTTCTGAATATGTGATCTAGGGCTCCCAGGGATAGGACGGCTACTTGTGTTAAGTCCGCATGGGCTGGAATCCTTGCATAGCTTTAATTTTGATGTGAAACTGCTCCCATAGCCTTCCTACAGAATCTCCTTGATAATGAAGCCCTTTTGTAACAGCATCAGAGTACAAAAGTGTCTATAAATGACAAGACTTAAAGGACATGGTGAAACATCTGATTAATGGATAAAGAAACTTGGTTACAGTAACTAGAATTGTGAATGATTGCATTTAACATACAAAATAATTCTGGTTAAATATTTCTCTTTAAGACACCTTGGGGAACCTCCAAATTATCCACAGTTAGCTGGAAATCCAAAGAACTTTAATCATAATTTGATATTTGGGAAGCTTGTGAAAAAGCTTTAAAACACTTGATCCAGATTGTCAGTCAGTGTGAAACAATATCTATTCCTTACCAAAGTAACCAGAGATCTCAAAAAATGAATGTCACTCAGTCGTTTCCTACTCTTTGCAATCCCATGGACTATACAGTCTCTGGAATTCTCCAGGCTAGAATACTTGAGTGGGTAGACTTTCCCTTCTCCAAGGGATCTTCCCAACCCTGGGATCGAACCCAGGTCTACCACATTGCAGGTGGATTCTTTACCAGCTGAACCACAAGAGAAGTGGGAAGGTCAAAGATACTGGAATGGGTAGCCTATCCCTTCTCCAGTGGATCTTCCTGATCCAGGAATCGAACTGGGGTCTCCTGCATTGCAGGCGGATTCTCTACCAACTGAACTATGAGGGAAAAGCAAATATTAATATAAATTTCTTAAAGGCAAAGAAACTCACATAGACTGTTGCAAAAAAAAAAAAAGTGTTTCAAGAATACTTGAGGGTGAAACTAAAACCAGTCTTGTTCTGGCCCATTTCTAACAAAATTCACTTATCCAAACAAATTCAAACCAATCTTAGAGAATCCTGAACATACATAATTAAATCTTTTATTCCTTACACCTACTACTGAAAACACTGTTGACTGAAAAGATGCGTAACTTCATAGTTGAGAGTTAAGTTTTATTTGGGGCAAAATGAAGACTGCAGCTGGGGAGACAGCACCTCAGATAGTTCTGAGATACTGTTCCAAAAAGGCAATCAGGAAAGGACAATATATAAGATTTTGGTGAAGGGGGAGTCCGATGCAATCAAGCACTTACTTTACAAAAGATTTTCTGCTAGTCACAAGGAATTGATGTCACCATGAAGGGATTTAGTGCTTTTCTAGATATAAAGAGATAGAAAGATTGGGATCATGAAATCAGTGTCTGAAAATATTTAACCATCTAAAGACCTGTTCCACCAGATTCCCTGAAGCAGAGTGCCTCACTCCACCCTTAACTCCCTTGGGGTGTGTGTGGAGGGGTGTTGAAGGTCAACAGCTGCAGCAGCACAGGGTTCAATCTCTGCAGAGGCAGATGGCAAATGCCCTTGTTGTTCAGTAGCTGGCAAATGCTCTTGGCAAGTGCCAATGTGTAGTTGACAGGGCCCCCTCATGGTTGTAAATTCTACCCTACTTTGGGAGGCATTTCATGACCATTTCATCTCACATTGCTAGGAAGGCTCATTCCTAGTTTTGGAGAAGGTTTTCTGATAGACCATTCATTGTGTTATTACTGGACTAGGTCTTAATAGTCAAAGATATCTGGACACCTGTCTTCTAGCTGTGGTCAAGGAAAATATTCCCTCTTGTTTCATCTTCTCATATCTAGTATTACACTATTATAATCATTGATTACATATTGAGCTATACATTTGATCAGCTGCTTCAAGTCTAATTATCATTGTTTTTGTTGGAAGCTCAGTCATATACTTGGTAACACAAGAAACAATAATCTTGTAAAACAGGAAAAATACAAATAGTATAGCTAATAACATTAGTGGAATTATAAGTAAATATTTCAGCCATGAGCCTCCCACACCAAACCATTTTTTTTTTTAAAGATCGTCAAGGCTAAGGAATGCATCACTTAAGGCAGAAATTTTATTTTTCATTTAGTTCATCAAGTGTTATAGAGGATTCATCAGGTGTGAAAACACAGCATTTAGTTTGAATTATGGCACAGGTGCCTTCCTGAGGTGCTGTAAGCTGTCTAGGGCCTTGCAGTTTTGTAGCAGCGTCCTTCTCATAATAAAGGCCTCTGAGTTCAATAGAGTAATACCCAGGTTAGTAGCATTTAAAGTTTGTTGAGTAAAGGTCGTTCAGGTTTCCATATGTCTAATTACTTCTTCCAGTCTCACCGAAGGCACAAAAGAAAGCTGCTACATGGTCATACCAGTGGAATTCAGATCTCTTGACCTATTGAACTCATACCAGTGGTAGACTGGCTGAGGTTACCACTAATTTATTAACCTGTATGACCTTAAGTTCTTGGGAATCCCAGGCTACACCTTCCTATCCATCCCAGTGGAAGCCAAGTCCATAAATTAATACCACAAATCTAATGAATTTCATATCAGTCACTGCTTCTAAGGGTAATAATAGGCATAGCTCATGAGACACACAGCCTAGTTTCATAATATTACTAGGCTGACCATTCTTAATATGGTTTAATTGTTCCCAACGTGGAGGAACATTTAAACAACTTAAATTACCATAGTCTGGTGTCAATCATATAGATCCATCCCATAGTTTCAGGAGTTTTCCTTTTAATAGACAAGATATTACAGTTTTTTTGATTGAGACTTAGCTCATTGCTCTGACTGAGCTGAGTGACACTAAGAGAAAACTTAAATCTATGGGCAGGATCAGAGCAGGTATTAATAGCTGGCCAGGTGAGAGGATCCCGTCTAGTAATATGAGTAGACAGAACAGGACTGAACTCTCTTCTAAAATAAATTTCCTAGGGGGTGTCCCATCAGAGCCCTGGAGGGGAGAAATCCACTAAGGCAACCCAGAGATACTAGTCATGGGTAATTGTCTACAATAGTTGCGTTGAGTCTTAAACTAGCATAGGATTGTGCCCATAATACAAAACATTTGACTTTTTGCAAAGGTCCAAAAAGTCAGGAAAACATTATAAATGATTATAAGAATCAGTTCCAACATCTTGGGAAAGCTGTTTACCTCTGATATCGTCTTCTTCTCATCCTAGTGTAGTGCAGTTTCCTCTGTTTGAGCATTAAGGTGAATTTGAGATCAGCAGCCCTCTCTATAGACCAGTCCAGCATAGGGGGCTTTCGAAATGGGAATTAATACAAGAGTCAATTTCCCTTCAATTCCACTGTGCATGAGCTAGTTAAGAGTACCTGATAAAAAGGTCCTTCCATCCAGGTTGGCGACAGCTCTTTAAAGTGTATCTTTCTTCCATTCTTGGTTGCAGGTTCTGAGGCACCTGATCTAGCAATACCACTGCTGGGCATACATCCTGAGGAAACTAGAACTGAAAGAGACACATGTACTCCAATGTTCATTGCAGCACTATTTACAATAGCTTCGATCCCTGGGTCGGGAAGATCCCCTGGAGAAGGAAATGGCAACCCACTGCAGTATTCTTGCCTGGAGAATCCCATGGATGGAGGAGCCTGGTGGGCTAGTCCACGGGGTCACAAAGAGTCAGACACGACTGAGCGACTTCACTTCAGGACATGGAAGCAACCTAGATGTCCATCGGAAGATGAATGGATAAGGAAGTTGTGGTACATATACACAATGGAATATTACTGAGCTATAAAAAGGAATGTATTTGAGTCAGTTCTAATGAGGTGGAAGTAACGGGAGCCTATTATACAGAGTGAAAGAGAAACATAAATATTGTATATTAATGCATATATGTGGAATTTAGAAAGACATTAACAGCAATCCTATATGCAGGGAGCAGCAAAAGAGACACGGATGTAAAGAACAGACTTCTGCACTATGTGGGAGAAGGCGAGGGTGGGATGATTTGAGAATAGCATGGAAACATGTACATTACCATATATAAAACAGACCAGTGCAAGTTCAATGCATGAAGTAGGGCACCCAAAGCTGATGCTCTGGAACAATCCAGAGGGATGGGGTGGGAGAGGAGATGGGAGAGGCGTTCAAGATGGGGGTCACATGTGTACCCGTGGCCGATTCATTTTGATAAATGGCAAAAACCATCACAATATCGTAACTATCCTCCAATTAATTAATTAATTTAAAACATTTTAAGAATTCATCTCACAAAGGTAGAGTACTAAGATAAGCTTCAGAAACAAACTTAGAGTGTCCTTTAATAATTCAATTAAATTTTACATTAATATACCATAACAGCAAAGAATTATCCAAGGAAAGAATCTTAGTAGATACAGACCTCCATTAACAAACTGGGATTTAACAATCATTGAAACGTCTTTTTCTCTCTGGAAATCACCCTCATTTTTACCAGATATAACCAAATTAAGACTAATTTGCTTGCAAAATAGGTCTTGTTTCAATAAACTTGTCCTGATTATTTATTTTTATAACGATAATTGATCAGAGACTTTTTTTGCTTTGCTTAAACCTAAGAGTGTCAGACAGAACTTTTAAAATAAAGCCTCTCAGGGCTAGGAAAATCATGCCAAAGGCTTCTCACAGATTTTGTGTAACAGATCTAGGTGAACTCCTCCCTTCTCAAGGTCTCCAGAGTTCCTTGAGATTTCTGTGTCTGTTACTGAGATAACCTTTCTAACTTATCTGTTAATTTTACTGGAAACTTAAGAGTTTCCAATTTCTGGAGGGATCTGATAGTGAGAAAAATTAAATAGCTCAATTTGCTTACAATAATATAATTTTACCAAACTAGTGTAAGTCATAATTAGCTTGAGGGGAAGGTTTTCCTCACATGTGGAAAACACAAATCCAAATAGATTGTTTTTCAGATAGAAATCATAAATGTTATAAGCATATTTGCTAGTTCATTCAGTACTTTTGTTAATCTTTGTGAAGTCATCAGTCTTCCCATTAGAATATGAGGACATATCAGAATTTAAAGAACTCCATATAATTCTAAGATATCTATCTTAGTAACATTTACCATACATTATAACCTAAGATTTATTGCCCATTTGACATTAACCATGAAATTCCATATACCAAATGAACCTATTTACTTTAATATCTCTTTTCAGGATGTTTCAGGGTCCCTCTGAAGCATCCCATAGTTAGCTAGAAGTCAAAAGTGCTTCATTTGGATATGTAGGAAGTTTTTTCAATAAATATCAAAAAGGTTTAGAACACTCAGTCAGATAGGATCATAGGTCACTGTGAGACAATAGCTATTCACTTAGCAAAAATTAAAAAAAAATCAAAGGCAAATATAGAACAGATAATTTAACAGGTAAAGCAACTGAAATCTGTTATCAAAATCAATTCAACATCTAAAGGAAGCATGTCCTCTTAACAGAGAGAAAAGCCAAATTCAAGTTTTTGCACCAGTTTTCTTTTAAATTCATTTAAAAGTAAACTTAAATTCATTTTAAACTTAGTCCTCACCATACACAAAATTCTTTTCTCAGGGTCCACTTTCCACAAACCTTCTTTTCAATTTCTGTACCCATTACTTTGTTTTCCCACCCTGAAAGAGCCACCTGTAAGTCAGACTTACTTCCTTTTCCCTTCATAAAATGCAATTCCATTCCTCATACCTTCTTTACTGAAACCACACATCCTACTTTGCTTATGCAACCAAGAATTGACCTTTATTTTATCAGTCTATAGATTGCTGAGCATAAATACCAGTGATAACTTCTAAAAACCTTTACTTTCTTATAGAGAATGTCTCAGCATGGCACCAAACACATTCATTAATAGTCCAAAAGCTGTTTAGTTTCTCTGTAAGTTCAGTTCTGTCGCTCAGTTGTGTTTGACTCTTTGAGACCCCATGAACCACAGCACGCCAGGCCTCCTTTTCCATCACCAGCTGCTGGAGTCTACCCAAGCCCATGTCCATTGAGTCGGTGATGCCATCTAACCACCTCATCCTCTGTCATCCCCTTCTCCTCCTGCCCTCAATCTTTCCCAGCATCAGGGTCTTTTCAATGAGTCAGCTCTTCGTATCAGGTGACCAAAGTATTGGACTTTCAGCTTCAGCATCAGTCCTTCCAGTGAAAATCCAGGACTAATATTCTTTAGGATGGACTGGTTGGATCTGCTTGTAGGCCAAGGGACTCTCTTTTTTCCAACAGCACAATTCAAAATCATCAATTCTTTGGCACTCAGCTTTCTTTATAGTTCAACTCTCACATCGATACATGACCACTGGAAAAACCATAGCCTTGACTAGATGGACATTTGTTGACAAAGTAATGTGACTGCTTTTTAATATGCTGTCTAGGTTGGTAATACTTTCCCTCCAAGGAGCAAGAGTCTTTAAATTTCATGGCTGCAGTCACCATCTGCAGTGATTTTGGAGCCCAGAAAAATAAAGTCTGACACTGTTTCCACTATTTCCCCATCTATTTGCCATGAAGTGATGGGACCAAATGCCATGATCTTAATTTTCTGAATGTTGAGCTTTAAGCCAACTTTTTCACTCTCCTCTTTCACTTTCATCAAGAGGTTCTTCAGTTCTTCTTCACTTTCTGCAATAAGGGTGATGTCATCTGCATATCTGAGGTTATTGGTATTTCTCCCGACAATCTTGATTCCAGCTTGTGCTTCCCCCAGCCTAGCGTTTCTTATGATGTACTCTGCATAGAAGTTAAATAAGCAGGGTGACAATATACAGCCTTGATGTACTCCTTTCCCAATTTGGAACCAGTCTGTTGTTCCATGTCCAGTTCTAACTGCTGCTTCCTGACCTGCATACAGGTTTCTCAAGAGGCAGGTCAGGTGGTCTGGTATTCCCATCTCTTTCAGAATTTGCCACAGTTTATGTTGATCCATACAGTCAAAGGCTTTGACATAGTCAATAAAGCAGAAATAAATGTTTTTCTGGAACTCTTTTGCTTTTTCAATGATCCAGTGGATGTTGGCAATTTGATCTCTGGTTCCTCTGCTTTTTCTAAAACAAGCTTGAACATCTGGAAGTTCTTGGTTCACGTATTGCTGAAGCCTGGCTTGGAGAATTTTGAGCATTACTTTACTAGCGTGTGAGATGAGTGCAATTGTGCAGTAGTTTGAGCATTCTTTGGCATTGCCTTTATTTGGGATTGGAATGAAAATTGACCTTTTCCAGTCCTGTGGCCACTGCTGAGTTTTCTAAATTTGCTGACATATCTAGTGCAGCACATTCACATCATCATCTTTGAAGATTTGAATAGCTCAACTGGAAATCCATTACCTCCACTAGCTTTGTTTGTAGTGATGCTTCCTAAGACCGACTTGACTCTCTGTAAGAGGAAGTTAGTTTTCAGGAATCAGTGTTTTACAATCGTATTTTATTTGGAAATGACTTGGAAATAAACTTTCATCACTTAGTTTACCACAACCCTAGAAATTCGGCTTATCAAAATCTAGAGAGATATTCTTAAAGNACTATTTCCCCATCTATTTGCCATGAAGTGATGGGACCAAATGCCATGATCTTAATTTTCTGAATGTTGAGCTTTAAGCCAACTTTTTCACTCTCCTCTTTCACTTTCATCAAGAGGTTCTTCAGTTCTTCTTCACTTTCTGCAATAAGGGTGATGTCATCTGCATATCTGAGGTTATTGGTATTTCTCCCGACAATCTTGATTCCAGCTTGTGCTTCCCCCAGCCTAGCGTTTCTTATGATGTACTCTGCATAGAAGTTAAATAAGCAGGGTGACAATATACAGCCTTGATGTACTCCTTTTCCTATTTGGAACCAGTCTGTTGTTCCATGTCCAGTTCTAACTGCTGCTTCCTGACCTGCATACAGGTTTCTCAAGAGGCAGGTCAGGTGGTCTGGTATTCCCATCTCTTTCAGAATTTGCCACAGTTTATGTTGATCCATACAGTCAAAGGCTTTGACATAGTCAATAAAGCAGAAATAAATGTTTTTCTGGAACTCTTTTGCTTTTTCAATGATCCAGTGGATGTTGGCAATTTGATCTCTGGTTCCTCTGCTTTTTCTAAAACAAGCTTGAACATCTGGAAGTTCTTGGTTCACGTATTGCTGAAGCCTGGCTTGGAGAATTTTGAGCATTACTTTACTAGCGTGTGAGATGAGTGCAATTGTGCAGTAGTTTGAGCATTCTTTGGCATTGCCTTTATTTGGGATTGGAATGAAAATTGACCTTTTCCAGTCCTGTGGCCACTGCTGAGTTTTCTAAATTTGCTGACATATCTAGTGCAGCACATTCACATCATCATCTTTGAAGATTTGAATAGCTCAACTGGAAATCCATTACCTCCACTAGCTTTGTTTGTAGTGATGCTTCCTAAGACCGACTTGACTCTCTGTAAGAGGAAGTTAGTTTTCAGGAATCAGTGTTTTACAATCGTATTTTATTTGGAAATGACTTGGAAATAAACTTTCATCACTTAGTTTACCACAACCCTAGAAATTCGGCTTATCAAAATCTAGAGAGATATTCTTAAAGCATAATTATTCTTAATAGAGTTTATCCAATAGCTCCTAACTCCTTTACATTCTTCTTTCCCTAGAAGTTTCTTCACTCAAGTTATCTTCCTTGCTGACAAACTTGTAATGGACATATTTAACATATTAAACCTAGGCTCAATATAATTATTCTGCTTAATGTTAATGATTCTTGTAAGATCAACAAACAAAAATAAATACCAGGTATTAATTTAATGCTGAAAAATTCCCAGTTCATATGAACCTGAAATTCATTTAGGTTAATTTATCTTGTATTTAGAACTGTATGATTTCTTAAGGGTTTATTTTTCTTGGGGCCAATTAGATTACAAACTAATCTCAGCAATATTATCCAAAAACAAGGACACATACTGAGACATGCATAAATACAAATAGACACAACAAGAGGTCTCATAGCTTTATTTATGAATCAGATATTGCAAACTTAGTTATGAATCAGATATTGCAATGTAAACCTCACTAAATGTAAACAGCACTTAGAATAAGAAAACTTTTAAAATTTTTTGTTCCCATTTTTTTTTCTTCTACAGTTTCAGGAGTTAGAGATGATCTAGTAAGTGATTCAGAGAACTCTGGTCTCAAGGCATCAGTTCAGTTCAGTTCAGTTCAGTTGCTCAGTCATGTCCAACTCTTTGCGACCCCATGAATCACAGCACGCCAGGCCTCCCTGTCCATCACCAACTCCTGGAGTTCACTCAGAATCACATCCATCGAGTCAGTGATGCCATCCAGCCATTTCGCCTTTTGTCGACCCCTTCTCCTCCAGCCCCCAATCCCTCCCAGCATCAGAGACTTTTCCAATGAGTCAATTCTTCGCATGAGGGGGCCAAAGTACTGGAGTTTCAGCTTTAGCATCAGTCCTTCCAAAGAACACCCAGGACTGACCTCCTTTAGAATGAACTGGTTGGATCTCCTTGCAGTCCAAGGGACTCAAGAGTCTTCTCCAACGCCACAGTTCAAAAGCATCAATAGATAAAACCAATTCTGCACAATTCAAATAAGGAATGAGGGTTCATTTCCAAAGTTATTCATAAAGATCTGATATTTTTAGGTAATTTTTCTTTGTCATTGGATCATAGGTATAGGTTGCCCAGTCATTTGAATTATTATTATTATTATTTTTCTCCAAGAGTTTCTAGGTGATGTGTGAAATCTTAGATAAAGCACTTCTAATTTTAGCTCAAGCAGTTTGTATCAGGTGTCTGCACACTAAAGCAAAGCAACCAAACCAGAACCTCACTAGCCGGGAGTCACATTCCAAATAAAAGAAAAGGCAAAGAGATGCATAGAAATCAAAAGGCAAGTGGCAAGAGCACCTGAAAAAGATGTCAAAATGATGCCCAGAAATCCAAAGCCAAATGGCATAAATGTCAAATGTGACTTCCCAGTCCTGCTAGACTTGCAGCCTGGCAGAGTCAGTGCTAACAGCGTTTTTTGTTCTGATATATTTTCAAGCAATTTATACCTGGTTTCCTGCAAAGTAAGGTTATTCTAACATTTTCTCCTTTAGAACCTTCCAGATACCAAAGTAAATATCCCTTTCAGTATATTTGATCTTATGGCTGGCTTTTTCTGTACATGCAAAAATATCAATTTTGGAATATGAAAAGAACTTCAGCTTTGGCCTTTTCATTGAGATCTCATTTAGTATAATTTCCCCAAAGGACTAGGAACTTGCAGGTACGAGCTCCATATGTATTGTACATGAATCTGGCTGGAGTACATGAGAGGCTGGATTTCTGACACTCCTGTTTCTGTTTGTGAGATTCTGTTTCCCATTTTAAGTTCAATTTTTCAGTGACAAAAATCACTAGTGAAATTGTGTGGTGGGCATGTGTCCTGCTGAGGTAGAAATTCTTAGGCAGTTAAATGTAGGAACTCTGAGACTTCGGCTTGTTTCAATAAATATCCCACTCCATTAATCTAAAGCTATACCCTTTGTCCTGAACTCCTAGCTCTCAGAGGAATGTGTCCTTGGTCTAATAAATTATCAGCACTCAGAACCAGGAAAGGGTAGTAATTAACTTCTGTTCAATATGCCTGAAGGGAAAACAACAGGTGATCATTAATCTTTAGCCCATACATCTGGTCCATTGTAAAATGGCCAGGGGTCATGAGAAAAGTTTGCAGAATGGTGATTTAGTGCCTAAGAAAACTAAGAATCCAAGGATCAAAAAAAGCCATAAAGATGTCAAGATAAACATTATGACCTTTAAACTGATTGGTTAGACATGACATATGTTAAAAGTAAGAACCAATCAAAAATGTACAAATCAATACTAGTAAGGATATAAAGTGCTGTAGGTCCTGCCTTTTCAGGCACTTCACCTCCTCTCAGTGTCTATGCTGAGAGCTTTGTGCTTTCTTTCTCTCTGAAATAAACTGTTTGCTTGCTACTGTGAGTGTTTTGTGTGTTTGCGAAGTTCATACTTTGGCTCCAGAAACAAGAACTCTGATTCCCATTTCATTTTTCAGGGGCTTGTCTGGGATCCTTCAATGCCTACTCAAGGTAAGGGCAAACACTCTAGATCCATTTCTCGTCTCTCACAGCCTAATTATATAGTCTCCTAAGCTATTTTCTTTTCCCATTGCCTGTTTGGGTTTCTATGGTAGACAGAGTCGGTAGACAGTGGCCCCAAGTCTTGACACTGACCAGTTGACTTGATGGTACTGAGTGAATGCCCTGCAAGGATGCTAAATCAGCAAGAACTGCAGAACATCTGCTGTTTTTCTCTCACAATGTTTCAGTGAAACGTAAGAGAAAGGGAAATTCTGTTTATGCATGCCAGTCGCTCAAAAATGTAGGAAAGCCCACAACCCTAAGCTCTTGCACCTCTGTCTTAAGGTGGGGGAAAGACAGGGATGAAAGTTCAGGCTATTCTGGTAATGAGAAGTTAAGTCTAGTCTGCCGGGAGCCTCTGTGAGGAATCCCGCCCGTGACAAAGGTCATGAGGAAGGAAGCCTGACAAAACGCAAAGGCATGATCCGGCTTCAGGGGTTCCCTCTGGGTTTTCCTGAGCATCTACCCCCTTAGAAATCAAAAGGCAAGTGGCAAGAGCACCTGAAAAAGATGTCAAAATGATGCCCAGAAATCCAAAGCCAAATGGCATAAATGTCAAATGTGACTTCCCAGTCCTGCTAGACTTGCAGCCTGGCAGAGTCAGTGCTAACAGCGTTTTTTGTTCTGATATATTTTCAAGCAATTTATACCTGGTTTCCTGCAAAGTAAGGTTATTCTAACATTTTCTCCTTTAGAACCTTCCAGATACCAAAGTAAATATCCCTTTCAGTATATTTGATCTTATGGCTGGCTTTTTCTGTACATGCAAAAATATCAATTTTGGAATATGAAAAGAACTTCAGCTTTGGCCTTTTCATTGAGATCTCATTTAGTATAATTTCCCCAAAGGACTAGGAACTTGCAGGTACGAGCTCCATATGTATTGTACATGAATCTGGCTGGAGTACATGAGAGGCTGGATTTCTGACACTCCTGTTTCTGTTTGTGAGATTCTGTTTCCCATTTTAAGTTCAATTTTTCAGTGACAAAAATCACTAGTGAAATTGTGTGGTGGGCATGTGTCCTGCTGAGGTAGAAATTCTTAGGCAGTTAAATGTAGGAACTCTGAGACTTCGGCTTGTTTCAATAAATATCCCACTCCATTAATCTAAAGCTATACCCTTTGTCCTGAACTCCTAGCTCTCAGAGGAATGTGTCCTTGGTCTAATAAATTATCAGCACTCAGAACCAGGAAAGGGTAGTAATTAACTTCTGTTCAATATGCCTGAAGGGAAAACAACAGGTGATCATTAATCTTTAGCCCATACATCTGGTCCATTGTAAAATGGCCAGGGGTCATGAGAAAAGTTTGCAGAATGGTGATTTAGTGCCTAAGAAAACTAAGAATCCAAGGATCAAAAAAAGCCATAAAGATGTCAAGATAAACATTATGACCTTTAAACTGATTGGTTAGACATGACATATGTTAAAAGTAAGAACCAATCAAAAATGTACAAATCAATACTAGTAAGGATATAAAGTGCTGTAGGTCCTGCCTTTTCAGGCACTTCACCTCCTCTCAGTGTCTATGCTGAGAGCTTTGTGCTTTCTTTCTCTCTGAAATAAACTGTTTGCTTGCTACTGTGAGTGTTTTGTGTGTTTGCGAAGTTCATACTTTGGCTCCAGAAACAAGAACTCTGATTCCCATTTCATTTTTCAGGGGCTTGTCTGGGATCCTTCAATGCCTACTCAAGGTAAGGGCAAACACTCTAGATCCATTTCTCGTCTCTCACAGCCTAATTATATAGTCTCCTAAGCTATTTTCTTTTCCCATTGCCTGTTTGGGTTTCTATGGTAGACAGAGTCGGTAGACAGTGGCCCCAAGTCTTGACACTGACCAGTTGACTTGATGGTACTGAGTGAATGCCCTGCAAGGATGCTAAATCAGCAAGAACTGCAGAACATCTGCTGTTTTTCTCTCACAATGTTTCAGTGAAACGTAAGAGAAAGGGAAATTCTGTTTATGCATGCCAGTCGCTCAAAAATGTAGGAAAGCCCACAACCCTAAGCTCTTGCACCTCTGTCTTAAGGTGGGGGAAAGACAGGGATGAAAGTTCAGGCTATTCTGGTAATGAGAAGTTAAGTCTAGTCTGCCGGGAGCCTCTGTGAGGAATCCCGCCCGTGACAAAGGTCATGAGGAAGGAAGCCTGACAAAACGCAAAGGCATGATCCGGCTTCAGGGGTTCCCTCTGGGTTTTCCTGAGCATCTACCCCCTAAAACCAGAGTCTGCCTGCTTTATTGTACTGTGCTTTCCACTCTTCTGACATTCTCTGGAAAAAAGTTAACTCAGGGCTTCAGTCTCCTGCATATGAAAGGAATGTTTCAGCTCAAACCCCTTTGATGGCTCTCTAACTTGCCTGACAGGTTCCCCTGGGCTTTTACAATTTATGAATTGCTTACAGCCCCCCAACCGTGAGAGGCACAAGCTTAAAGCATCTTAAAGATACAGAGCCTTTTCTAAAGAGCTAAAAATTATATTGGTGATGGGTTTCACTGTTGAGTCAATGACTGCTGCCAGGCCTCCATATTCTTTATCTTTTAGGCACCTGGAGGATATTAATCAACTTAATTGGATATAGGAAAAGGAATATAGTAGTTTTGATGTTAGCAACACTAGACTTTTGAGTTAATTACTTTTCTCTTTGATATAAATCACTGTACTTCTTTCATTGTTATAAATTGCTGTGTCCTTGCTATGTAAGAATGTAACTTTATTTAGTGCTTTCTGAGAGTGGCATCAGACTTTGGGAAGAACAACACTTTTAAGACAAATAAGTCTTCTGGTTGACAAACCCTTATCAGAAAAGGGCCATAAAATATTAATTGGCCTTCTGGCCAGAAGATGATGTAAATCACCTAAGACTTGAGTATATGACTAAGTATGCAGAGAGAAAGCCTGGTCTCGATAAGAGTCAGGGCTGCTGATGCTGCATAATTTTGTATTATCCATTGATCTCTATGTACAACCAAAAAATATAAAAACCCTGCCGGACAATAGAGGATGGGCCAGTAACTGGACTAGTTTCCCCCGTTTCTTTTCTTACTCTATTTTCAGGCTGAATTCCCATCTGGAGTGGGGAGTCTCGCCATGTCTACTTACTTGCCCTGGCTTTTAACATCCATGAGAGAGGGAGCCCAAGGCGGGACACCTTCCGCTATTAAAATGGGTGCCAGTGGCCCAACGTAGATGGTGCAAATCTCTTGTCCTGAGATTTTATTAGCTTTCCCCGTATATCAAGTTATTCAGCCTCTTTTCTCCACTAAATTTTCCTCCTTTACTATTTCTTCTTAATTTCTTTTATATTTCTAAATAAATAAGTTTTTCTTCGCCTACTCTTTCTCCCCTTCAAATTACCCTGGATCCACCAGGGCTGGACCCCGGCACTAGTCAACCTGAAAGAATGTTGAGGGAGGCATGTACCACTAATGCTTCTTTGCTCTCGGTCCAAAAAGACGGGATGCCGTCTTGACAGGAGGAACTAGACAAAAGACAAAAAGTGCTGAACGCTGGCCTTATCTCTTTTTCAGATGGGAGCAACTTCATCGAACCTATCAGCCAGCTCAAAGCAGACACTTCTGGCTTGTATCCTGAAGAACTGGGAACAACTGGACACTCAAACCCTAAAGAAGAAACATTTGATCTTTTTCTGCACCAAGACATGGCCCCAATATAATTTATCTGATGGTGAAAGATGGCCCCCTGAGGGCACACTTAATTACAACACCATCTTACTGTTAGATCTTTTTTGTAAATGGGAGGGGAAATGGTTTAGAAATCCCTCATGTACAGGCTTTCTTTGCTTTAAGAAAAGACCCAAACTTATGTAAGAATTGTGGGTTTTCTCAATCTGTACTGCTTGTAGTTTCTTCTGAATCTCTAAGTCCAAACTGTTACCTTTATCTGGGACTGACTAAATCAAATCCCGCAGAACCTCACCAGTCCCTGTCAACACCACCAGTCATTCCTACTTCAAAGCTATATCCTTTCCTTTCATTACAAGAAGTAGCAAATGGAGAATGGGGGCAAGTATGGGTCCACATTCCTCTCCTTCTCCAGGACCTACAGCAAATTAAAATATGCCTGGTAAATTTCACCAATAAGCCAGATAAGTATATAGAAAATTTCCAGGGTCTTACACAATTCTTTGACCTAGCCTGGAGAGACATTATGTTGCTACTAAACCAAACCTTCACTGGAGGAGATAGAGAAAAGCTAATTAAAGGTGCTCAAGAATGGAGAGATGAATGGTATGCTATTAATGCATGGGGCAGGTCAAGTGAGCAATTAGCCCAATTTCCCATGGGCTGCCAAGCAGTGCCCATCAATGACCCTAATTGGGCTCCAGATAAGGATGATAGGGGTGGTTGGGATAGAAAGCATTTTATTACCTGCACTATTGAAGGGTTAAAAGGAGCATGAACTGAGCCTTTAAACTACTCAAAGTCATCCAAAGTAAATCAGGAAGAAAAGGAAAGTCCTCTGGCTTTTATGGAAAAACTCAGGGAAGCATTGAGAAAACATACTCCAACGAACCATACTCCAGTGGTCTATGGAGGGCCAAATTCTTCTTTTCTCTCTAATTTTTATTTAAATTTCATCTTCATGAAAATTTAATTTGCATTTCATGAGTGTTTGAGGAGTGTTTCATGATTACTGGTGATTTTAATTTCATTTTCTATGAACTGATTTTTCATATCTTCTTCACAGTTTTTAAATATATTTATTTTATTTGGAGGCTAATTACTTTACAATATTGTAGTGGTTTTTACCACACGTTGACATGAATCAGCCATAGGTTCCCAATCCTGAAATCCCCTCCCATATCCCTCCCCATCCCATCTCTCTGGGTCATCCTAGTACAACAGCCCTGAGCACCCTGTCTCATGCATCAAACCTGGACTGGCGATCTGTTTCACATATGATAACATACATGTGTCAACACTATTCTCTCAAATAATCACACCCTCGCCTTCTCCCACAGAGTCCAAAAGACTATTATACACATTGGTGCCTCTTTTGCTGTTTCACATATAGGGTTATCATTACCATCTTTCTGAATTCCATATATATCTGTTAGTATACTGTATTGGTGTTTTTCTTTCTGGCTTACTTCACTCTGTATAATAAGCTCCAGTTTCATCCAGATCATTAGAACTGATTCAAATGTATTCTTTTTTAATGGCTGAGTAATATTCCATTATGTATATGTACCACAGCTTTCTTATCCATTTGTCTGCTGATGGACATCTAGATTGCTTCCATGTCCTAGCTATTGTAAATGGTGCTGCAATGAACATTGGGATACATGTGTCTCCTTCAATTCTGGTTTCCTCGGTGTGTATGCCCAGAAGTGGGATTGCTGGGTCATATGGCAGGTCTGCTTCCCGATACTTAAGTCATCTCCACACTGTTCTCCATAGTGGCTGTACTAGTTTGCATTCCCACCAACAGTGTAAGAGGTTTCGCTTCTCTCCACACCCTCTCCAGCATTTATTGTTTGTAGATTTTTCTATAGCAGCCATTCTGACCAGCGTGATATGGTACCTCATTGTGGTTTTGATTTGCATTTCTCTGATAATGAGGGATGTTGAGCATGTTTTCATGTGTTTGTTAGCCATCTGTGTGTCTTCTTTGGAGAAATGTCTGTTTAGTTATTTGGCCCATTTTTTGATTGGGTCATTTATTTTTCTGGAGTTGAGCTGCAGGAGTTGCTTGTATATGTTTGAAATTAATTCTTTGTCAGTTGCTTTGTTTGCTATTATTTTCTCCCATTGTGAAGGCTGTCTTCTCACTTTGCTTATAATTTCCTTCCTTGTGCAAAATCTTTTAAGTTTAATTAGGTCCCATTTGTTTATTTTTGCTTTTATTTCCACTACTCTGGGAGGTGGGTCATAGAGGATCCTGCTGTGATGTATGTCAGAGAGTGTTTTGCCTATGTTTTCCTCTAGGAGTTTTATACTTTCTGGTCTTACATTTAGATCTTTAATCCATTTTGAGTTTATTTTTGTGGATGGTGTTAGAAAGTGACCTAGTTTCATTCTTTTACAATTGGTTGACCAGTTTTCCCAGCACCACTTGTTAAAGAGATTGTCTTTAATCCATTGTATATTCTTGCCTCCTTTGTCAAAGATAAGGTGTCCATATGTGCATGAATTTATCTCTGGGCTTTCTATTTTGTTCCATTAATCTATATTTCTGTCTTTGTGCCAGTACCATTCTGTCTTGATGAGTGTGGCTTTGTAGTAGAGCCTGAAGTCAGGCAGGTTGATTCCTCCCATTCCATTCTTCTTTCTCAAGATTGCTTTGGCTATTCGAGGTTTTTTGTATTTCCATACAAATTGTGAAATTATTTGTTCTAGCTCTGTGAAAAATACCATTGGTATCTTGATAGGGATTGCATCAAATCTATAGATTGCTTTGGGCTGTATAGTCATTTTCACAATATTAATTCTTCCAATCCATGAACATGGTATATATCTCCAAATATTTGTGTTCTCTTTGATTTCTTTCATCAATATTTTACACTTTTCTATATACAGTTCTTTTGTTTCTTTAGGTAGATATATTCCTAAGTTTTTAATTCTTTTCATTGCAATGGTGAATGGAATTGTTTCCTTAATTTCTATTTCTGTTTTCTCATTGTTAGTATATAGGATTGCAAGGGATTTCTCTGTGTTAATTTTACTTCCTGAAATTTCACTGTATCCATTGATTAGCTCTAATAATTTTCTGGTAGAATTTTTAGGGGTTCTATGTAGAGGATCATGTCATCTGCAAACAGTGAGAGTTTTACTTCTTTTTTTTCAATCTGGGTTTCTTTAATTTCTTTTTCTTCTCTGATTGCTGTGGACAAAACTTGCAAAACTATGTTGAATAGTAGTGGTGAGAGTGCTTGTTCCTACCATGCATCCGAGGTCAGGGTCGTGGCTGGGAGGAGCTACCCCATGTCCAAGGTCAAGGGCGGCAGCTGGAAGGAGCTACCTCACACCCGAGGCCAAGGGCGGTGACCCTGAGGAGCCACCCTGAGCCCGAGGCCAGGGCCCACAGCTGAGAGGAGCATCCCAAGGAGCAGTGGCTGCGCAGGCGCAGGTGGGCCTAGAGGAGCTATCCCACGTTGAAGGTCAGGAACGGTGGCGGTAAAGAGATACCCCACATCCAATGTAAGGAGCAGAGGCTGTGCTTTGCTGGAGCAACCATGAAGAGATACCCCACACCCAAGGTAAGAGAAACCCAAGTAAGATGGTAGGTGTTGCAAGAGGGCATCAGAGGGCAGACACACAGAAGCCATACTCACAGAGAACTAGTCAATCTACTCACACTAGGACCACAGCCATGTCCAACTCAATGAAACCAAGCCATGCCATGGGGCAACTCAAGACAGGTGCATCATGGTGGAAAGATCTGACAGAATGTGGTCCACTGGAGAAGGGAATGGCAAACCACTTCAGTATTCTTGCCTTGAGAACCCCATGAACAGTATGAAAAGGGAAAATGATAGGATACTGAAAGAGGAACTCTCCAGTCAGTAGGTGCCCAATATGCTACTGGAGATCAGAGGAGAAATAACTACAGAAAGAACGAAGGGATGGAGCCAAAGCAAAAACAATACCCAGCTGTGGATGGGACTGGTGATAGAAGCAAGATCCAATGCTGTAAAGAGCAATATTGCATAGAAACCTGGAATGCAAGGTCCATGAATCAAGGCAAATTGGAAGTTGTCAAACAAGAGATGGCAAGGGTGAACGTTGACATTCTAGGAATCAGCGAACTAAAATGGACTGGAATGGGTGAATTTAACTTAGATGACCATTACATCTACTACTGCAGGCAGAAATTCCTCAGAAGAAATGGAGTAGCCATTATGGTCAACAAAAGAGTCTGAAATGCAGTACTTGGATGCAATCTCAAAAATGACAGAATGATCTCTGTTCGTTTCCAAGGCAAACCATTCAATATCACAGTTATCCAAGTCTATGCCCCAACCAGTAATGCTGAAGAAGCTGAAGTTGAATGGTTTTATGAAGACCTACAAAACCTTTTAGAACTAACACCTAAAAAAGATGTCCTTTTCATTACAGGGGACTGGAATGCAAAAGTAGGAAGTCAAGAAACACCTGGAGTAACAGGCAAATTTGGCCTTGGAATGCGGAATGAAGCAGAGCAAAGACTAATAGAGTTTTTCCAAGAAAATGCACTGGTCATAGCAAACACTCTCTTCCAACTACACAAGAGAAGACTCTACACATGGACATCACCAGATGGTCAACACCAAAATCAGATTGATTATACTCTTTGCAGCCAAAGGTGGAGAAGCTCTATACAGTCAGCAAAAACAAGACTGGGAGCTGACTGTGGCTCAGATCATGAACTCCTTACTGCACACTGCAGACTTAAATTGAAGAAAGTAGAGAAAACCACTAGACCATACAAGTTATGACCTAAATCAAATCTCTTATGATTATACAGTGGAAGTGACAAACAGATTCAAGGGATTTGATCTGAAAGAGTGCCTGAAGAACTATGGACAGAGGTTCGTGCCATTATACAGGAGGCAGTGATCAAAATCATCTGCAAGAAAAAGAAAGGAAAAATTTTTGTCTGAGGAGGCCTTACAAATAGTTGAGCAAAGAAGAGAAGCAAAAGGAAAAGGAAAAAAGGAAAGGAAAATGGTGAAAAAGCTGGCTTAAAACTTAACATTTAGAAAATTAAGACCATGGTATCTGGTCCCATCACTTGATGGCAAATAGATGGGGAAACAACAACTGGCTTTATATTCTTGGGCTCCAAAATCACAGCAGATGGTGACTGCAGCTATGAAATTAAAAGATGCTTGCTCCTTGAAAGAAAAGTATGACCAACCTACACAGCATATTAAAAAGCAGAGACATTACTTTGCCGACAAAGATCAGTCTAGACAAAGCTATGGTTTTTCCAGTCATCATTAATGGATGTGAGAATTGGACCATAAAGAAGGCCGAGCACCAAAGAATTGATGCTTTTGAACTGTGGTGCTAGAGAAGACTCTTGAGAGTCCCTTGGTTGGCCAGGAGATCAAATCAGTCAGTCCTAAAGGAAATCAGTCCTGAATATTCTGAAGCTGAAGATGAAACTCTAATACTCTGGCCACCTGATGTGAAGAACTGACTCCTTAGAAGAGACTCTGATGCTGGGAAAGACCCAAGGCAGGAGGAGAAGGGGATAACAGAGGATGAGATGGTTAGATGTCATTACTGACTTGATGGACGTTAAGTCTGAGCTAGCTCCGGCAGTTGGTGATGGACAGGGAAGCCTGGCATGCTGCAGTCCATATGGTTACAAAGAGTCGGACACAACTGACTGACTGAACTGACTGACTGACATATCTTAAAATTTCCACTGCAACCCATTACCCCTTCTCTCACAGGAAGTGACTTTGCCTCCTACTTACCAAGGAAACTGAGACTATAATGTGTGAGCCACCTCAGCTTTGTCCCCTGTCATAACACAATCTGATCTTCATTTGCATCCTCTGTACCCTTTCTTAATTTTCTGAATTTCCAGAAATAAAGTTTCAATGTCAAAATTTTTGCAGGTGCCTGCCCTAATGGTACTGTACTTTTTAATTTCACAAGTTGAGGAAGTACACACACCCTTGAACTTAAGAGTCAACCTCCATTAACAATAAGGAAACACACAGGCTAAGCCTAGAGACTGGGAACTTTCAAAACTTAATTTTTTCTTTTCATGAAATGCCCAAAAGGCATTTTCTTTCTCTTTTTCTTAGTGTATTACTTTAATTCTGGGAATTTTTTTTTGCGGGGGAGGGGCATGCCACACAGCATGTGGGATCTTAATTCCCCGACCAGGGACTGAACCTGTGGACCAGGGACTGAACCTGTGCTACCTGCAAGTGGAAAGCATAAGGTCTTAACCATTGGACCACCAGGGATATCCTGAGAAGCATTCTCTTTTAAAGGTTCTGACTCTGATGCAGATGATGACATATACTCTATTGTTATGTTAAGGTTTAAGGAATATACTCTTTATCACATGAGTACTTGCACATAGAACAAAGTGACAAAGAGTTACTACTTATTTTCACCATTGGTATAAAATAATGTGATAAGAAAGAGCCATATGACAAACTGCTAAGTTTGTAAAGTAGTTCAGAACAATATTTGCTCCTTTCTGAAAGAGAGAATTAATACCTGCTGATGTTTAATCTTTTTTTTTTCCTTTGCTGCTAATAAGCTCCCACTANTGCCTCTTGAGAAATCTGTATGCAGGTCAGGAAGCAACAGTTAGCACTGGACATGAAACAACAGACTGGTTCCAAATAGGAAAAGGAGGACGTCAAGGTTCTATATTGTCACCCTGCTTATTGAACTTCTATGCAGAGTACATCATGAGAAACGCTGGACTGGAAGAAACACAAGCTGGAATCAAGATTGCTGGGTGCAATATCAATAACCTCAGATATGCAGATGACACCACCCTTATGGCAGAAAGTGAAGAGGAGCTAGAAAGCCTCTTGATGAAGGTGAAAGAGGAGAGCGAAAAAGTTGGCCTAAAGCTCAACATTCAGAAAACGAAGATCATGGCATCTGGTGCCATCACTTCATGGGAAATAGATGGGGAAACAGTGGAAACAGTGGCAGACTTTATTTTTGAGGGCTCCAAAATCACTGCAGTTGGTTACTGCAGCCATGAAATTAAAAGACGCTTACTCCTTGGAAGAAAAGTTATGACCAACCTAGACAGCATTTTCAAAAGCAGAGACATTACTTTGCCGACTAAGGTCCGTCTAGTCAAGGCTATGGTTTTTCCTGTGGTCATCTATGAATGTGAGAGTTGGACTGTGAAGAAGGCTGAGTGCTGAAGAATTGATGCTTTTGAACTGTGGTGTTAGAGAAGACTCTTGAGAGTCCCTTGGACTGCAAGGAGATCCAAGCAGTCCATTCTGAAGGAGATCAACTCTGGGATTTCTTTGGAAGGAATGATGCTAAAGCTGAAACTCCAGTACTTTGGTCACCTCATGAGAAGAGGTGACTCATTGAAAAAATCTGATGCTGGGAGGGATTGGGGGCAGGAGGAGAAGGGGACGACAGAGGATGGGATGGCTGGAATGCATCACAGACTCGATGGACGTGAGTCTGAGTGAACTCCGGGAGATGGTGATGAACAGGGAGGCCTGGTGTGCTGCGATTCATTGAGTCGGAAAGAGTCGGACACGACTGAGTGACTGAACTGAACTGAACTGGAGTGTTTTTATCATAAATGGATGTTGAATTTTGTCAAAGGCTTTCTGTGCATCCATTGAGATAATCATATGGTTTGTATCTCTCAATTGTTAATGTGGTGTATTACATTGATTAATTTGTGGATATTCCAGAATCTTTACCTCCCTGGGATCCCACTTTGTCATGATGTATGATCTTTTTAATATGTTGTTGGATTCTGTTTGCTAGAATTTTGTTAAGGATTTTTGCATTTATGTTCATCACTGATACTGGCCTGTAGTTTTTTTTTTTTGTGTGTGTGTGTGTGTGTGTGTGTGTGTGTGTGGGTGTGTGTGTGTGTGTGTGTGTGTGTGTTTATGTGGCATCTTTGTCAGGTTTTGGTATTAGGGTCAGGGTGGCCTCATAGAATGAGTTTGGAATTTTACCTTCCTCTGCAATTTTCTGGAAGAGTTTGGGTAAGATAGGTGTTAGCTCTTCTTTAAATTTTTGGTAGAATTCGGGGCTTTTGTTTACTGGTAGTTTTCTGATTACAGTTTCGATTTCCATGCTTGTGATGGGTCTGTTAAGATTTTCTATTTCCTCCTGGTTTAGTTTTGGAAAGTTTCACTTTTCTAAGAATTTGTCCTTTTCTTCCATGTTCTCCATTTTATTGGCATATAGTTGCTGATAGTAGTCTATTATGATCCTTTGTATTTCTGTGTTGTCTGTTGTGATCTTTCCATTTTCATTTCTAATTTTATTGATTTAATTCTTCTCCCTTTGTTTCTTGATGAGTCTGGCTAATGGTTTGTCAGTTTTATTTATCTTCTCAAACAAACAGCTTTTAGGTTTGTTGATTTTTGCTATGGTCTCTTTTCTTCCTTTTGCGTTTATTTCTGCCCTAAGTTTTAAGATTCCTTTCCTTCTACTAACCCTCAGTTCAGTTCAGTACACTTCAGTCACTCAGTCGTGTCCGACTCTTTGTGACCCCAGGAATCACAGCACACCAGGCCTCCCTGTCCATCACCATCTCCCGGAGTTCACTCAGACTCATGTCCATCAAGTCCATGATGCCATCCAGCCATCTCATCCTCTGTCGTCCCCTTCTCCTCCTGCCCTCAATCCCTCCCAGCATCAGAGTCTTTTCCAATGAGTCAACTCTTTGCATGAGGTGGCCAAAGTACTGGAGTTTCAGCTTTAACATCATTCCTTCCAAAGAAATCCCAGGGTTGATCTCCTTCAGAATGGACTGGTTGGATCTCCTTGCAGTCCAAGGGACTCTCAAGAGTCTTCTCCAACACCACAGTTCAAACGCACCAATTCTTCAGCACTCAGCTTTCTTCACAGTTCAACTCTCACATCCATACATGACCACAGGAAAAATCATAGCCTTGACTAGATGGACCTTAGTCGGCAAAGTAATGTCTCTGCTTTTGAATATACTATCTAGATTGGTCATAACTTTTCTTCCAAGGAGTAAGCGTCTTTTAATTTCATGGCTGCAATCACCATCTACAGTGATTTTGGAGCCCCCAAAAAATGAAGTCTGACACTGTTTCCACTGTTTCCCCATCTATTTCCCATGAAGTGATGGGACCGGATGCCATGATCTTCGTTTTCTGAATGTAGAGCTTAAAGCCAAATTTTTCACTCTCTTTCACTTTCATNTCCTATTTGGAACCAGTCTGTTGTTCCATGTCCAGTTCTAACTGTTGCTTCCTGACCTGCATACAGATTTCTCAAGAGGCAGGTCAGGTGGTCTGGTATTCCCATCTCTCTCAGAATTTTCCACAGTTTATTGTGATCCGCACAGTCAAAGGCTTTGGCATAGTCAATAAAGCAGAAATAGATGTTTTTCTGGAACTCTCTTGCTTTTTCCATGATCCAGCAGATGTTGGCAATTTGATCTCTGGTTCCTCTGCCTTTTCTGAAACCAGCTTGAACGTCAGGGAGTTCATGGTTCACGTATTGCTGAAGCCTGGCTTGGAGAATTTTGAGCATTACTTTACTAGCATGTGAAATGAGTGCAATTGTGCAGTGGTATGAGTATTCTTTGTCATTGCCTTTCTTTGGAATTGGAATGCAAAGTGACCTTTTCCAGTCCTGTGGCCACTGCTGAGTTTTCCAAATGTGCTGGCATATTGAGTGCAGCACTTTCTCAGCATCATCTTTCAGGATTTGAAATAGCTCTACTGGAATTCCATCACCTCCACTAGCTTTGTTCATAACGATGCTTTCTAAGGCCCACTTGACTTCACATTCCAATATGTCTGGCTCTAGATTAGTGATCACATCATCATGGTTATCTGGGTCATGAAGATCTTTTTTGTACAGTTCTTCCGTGTATTCTTGCCACCTCTTCTTAATATCTTCTGCTTCTGTTAGGTCCATACCATTTCTGTCCTTTTTTGATTCCACCTTTGCATGAAATGTTCCCTTGGTATCTCTAAATTTTCTTAAGGAGATGTTTAGTCGTTCCCATTCTGTTTGGGCCAGCGACCTAAGCGCAGGCGGTGGCGGGCCAGTGCACTAAGCACAGGTGGCGGTGGTGGCAGGCCAGCGCACTAAGCATGGCTGAGTGCTACCCCACGTCTGAAGTCAGGGACAGCGGCCCAGAGTGCCAGGCTGCGACCTGGCAGGAACCACCGAGAGGAGCCACCCTGCATCCGAGGTCAGGGGTAGCGGCCGAGAGGAGCTACACTGCGTCTGAGGTCAGTGGCGGCTGGCAGAAGCTACCCACCGTCTGAGGCCAGTGGTGGCCAGGAGGAGACACCCCATGTCCGAGGTCAGGGGCGGCCGGGAGATGCCACCTCTTGCCCGAGGCCAGGGGCGGTGACAGTGAGGAGCCACCCTGAGCCCAAGGCCAGGGGCGGCAGCTGATAGTAGCCACCCATGCCCGGTGCCAGGGCCAGTGGCAGGGAGGAGCAACCCGAGGAGCAGTGGCTGAGCAGGTACAGAAGGGCCTAGAGGAGCTATCCCACGTTGAAGGTCAGGAACGGTGGTAGTAAGGAGATACTCCTCGTCCAAGGTAAGGAGCAGCAGCTGTGCTTTGCTGGAGCAGCCGTGAAGAGATATCCCACACCCAAGGTAAGAGAAACCCAAGTAAGTTGGTAGGTGTTGCAAGAGGTCATCAGAGGGCAGACACACAGAAACCATACTCACAGAAAACTAGTCAATCTACTCACACTAGGACCACAGCCTTGTCCAACTCAATGAAACCAAGCCATGCCATGGGGCAACTCAAGACAGGTGCATCATGGTGGAAAGATCTGACAGAATGTGCTCCACTGGAGAAGGGAATGACAAGCCACTTCAGTATTCTTGCCTTGAGAACCCCATGAACAGGATGAAAATGCAAAATGATAGGATACCGAAAGAGGAACTCCCCAGGTCATTAGGTGCCCAAAATGCTTCTGGAGATCAGTGGAGAAATAACTCCAGAAAGAATGAAGGGATGGAGCCAAAGCAAAAACAATACCCAGCTGTGGATGTGACTGGTGGTAGAAGCAAGATCTGATGCTGTAAAGAGCAATAATGCATAGAAACCTGGAATGTCAGGTCCATGAATCAAGGCAAACTGAAAGTGGTCAAACAAGAGATGGCAAGGGTGAACGTCGACATTCCAGGAATCAGTGAACTAAAATGGACTGGACTGGGTGAATTTAACTCAGATGACTATTATATCTACTACTGTGGACAGGAATCCCTCAGAAGAAATGGAATAGCCATCATGGTCAACAAGAGTCCAAAATGCAGTACTTGGATGCAATCTCAAAAATGACAGAATGATCTCTGTTCATCTCCAAGGCAAACCATTCAATATCACAGTTATCCAAGTCTATGCCCCAACAAGTAACGCTGAAGAAACTGCAGTTGAATGGTTTTATGAAGGCCTACAAGACCTTTTAGAACTAACACCCAAAAAAGATGTCCTTTTCATTACAGGGGACTGGAATGCAAAAGTAGGAAGTCAAGAAACACCTGGAGTAACAGGCAAATTTGGCCCTGGAATGTGGAATGAAGCAGGGCAAAGACTAACAGAGTTTTTCCAAGAAAATGCACTGGTCATAGCAAACACCCTCTTCCCACAACACAAGAGAAGACTCTACACATGGACATCACCAGATGGCCAACACCAAAATCAGATTGATTATATTCTTTGTAGCCAAAGATGCAGAAGCTCTATACAGTCAACAAAAAACAAGACCATGGGCTGACTGTGGCTCAGATCATAAACTTATTACCAAATTCAGACTCAAATTGAAGAAAACCGCTAGACCATTCAGGTATGGTGAAGGTGAAGGTGAAGGTGAAGTCTCTCAGTCATGTCCGACTCTTTGCGACCCCATGGACTGTAACCTACTAGGCTTCTCCATCCATGGGATTCTCCAGGCAAGAATACCGGAGTGGATTGCCATTTCCTTCTCCAAGTGATCTTCCCAACCCAGGAATTAAACCCGGGTCTCCAGCATTGGAGGCAGACGCTTTAACCTCTGAACCACCAGGTATGACCTAAATCAAATCCCTTATGATTATACAGTGGAAGTGAGAAATAGATTTTAGGGCCTAGATCTGATAGATAGAGTGCCTGATGAACTATGGAATGAGGTTCTATTACCCCTGGGGTTCTTCATTTCTTCCTTTTCTAGTTGCTTTAGGTGTAGAGTTTGGTTATTTATTTTACTTTTTTCTTGTTTCTTGAGGTAACCCTGTATTGCTATGAACCTTCCCCTTAGCACTGTTTTTACAGTGTCCCACATATTTTGGGTTGTTGTGTTTCCATCTTCATTCATTTCCATGCATATTTTGATTTCTTTTTGATTTCTTCTGTGACTTGTTGTTGATTCAGCAGCGTGTTTTTCAGCCTCCATATACTGGAATTTTTAATAGTTTTTTTTTCCTTGTAATTGACATCTAATCTTACTGCCTTGTGGTCCAAAAAGATGAATTGGAATGATTTCATTTTCTTTGAATTTACCAAGGCTAAATTTATGGCCCAGGATGTGATCTATCCTGGAGAAGGTTCCGTGTGCACTTGAGAATAGGGTGAAATTCAGTTTTTTGGGGGTGAAATGTCTTATAAATATCAAATTAGGTCTAACTGGTCCATTGTGTCATTTAAAGCTTGTGTTTCCTTGTTAATTTAATGTTTAGTTGATCTATCCATAGGTGTGAGTCGGGTATTAAAGTTTCCTACTATTAATGTGTTATTGTTAATTTCCCCTTTCATAGTTGTTAGCATTTGTCTTACATATTGTGGTGCTCCTATGTTGGGTGCATATATATTTATAATTGTTATTTCTTCTTCTTGGATTGATCCTTTGATAATTATGTAGTGTCCTTCTTTGTCTCTTTACACAGCCATTATTTTAAAGTCTATTTTATCTGATATGAGTATTGCTACTCCTGCTTTTTTGGTCTCCATTTGTGTGAAATATCTTTTTCCAGCCATTCACTTTCAGTCTGTATGTGTTCCTTGTTTTGTGGTGGGACTCTTGTAGACAGCATACATAGGGGTCTTGTTTTTGTATCCATTCAGCCAGTCTTTGTCTTTTGGTTGGGACATTCAATGCATTTACATTTAAGGTAATTATTGATAAGTATGATCCCATTGCCATTTACTTTGTTGTTTTGGGTTCAGTTTATACACCCTTTCTGTTTCTTGTCTAGAAAAGAACCTTTAGCATTTGTTGAAGAGCTGATTTGGTGGTGCTGAATTCTCCCAGCTTCTGCTTGTCTGTAAAGGTTTTGATTTCTCCTTCATATTTGAATGAGATCCTTGCTGGGTACAGTAAGCTGGGCTGTAGGTTATTTTCTTTCATCACTTTAAGTATGTCCTGCCATTCTCTTCTGGCCTGAAGAGTTTCTATTGAAAGATCAGCTGTTACTCTTATGAGAATCCCCTTGTGTGTTATTTGTTATTTTTCCCTTGCTGCTTTTAATATGTGCTTTTTGTGTTTGATCATTGTTAATTTTATTAATATGTGTCTTGGGGTGTTTTGCCTTGGGTTTATCCTGTTTGGGACTCTCTGGGTTTCTTGGACTTGGGTGATTATTTCCTTCACCATTTTAGGGACGTTTTCAACTATTATCTCCTCGAGTATTTTCTCATGGCCTTTCTTTTTGTCTTCTTCTGGGACTCCAATGATTCAAACGTTGGGATGTTTCACATTGTCCTGGAGGTCCCTGAGGTTGTCCTCATTTCTTTTAATTCATTTTTCTTTTTTCCTCTCTTCTTCATTTATTTCTACCATTCTATCTTCTACCTCACTTATCTTCTGCCTCTGTTATTCTATTATTTATTCCCTCCAGAGTGTTTCTGATCTAATTTATTGCATTATTCATTATTAATTAACTCGTTTTTATTTCTTCTAGGTCCTTGCTAAACATTTCTTGCATCTTTTCAATCCTTGTCCCAGGCTGTTTATTTGTAACTCCATTTTGTTTTCAAGATTTGGATCATTTTTACTATCATTATTCTGAATTCTTTTTCAGGTAGACTCCCTATCTCCTCCTCTTTTGTTTGGTTTGGTGGTCATTTATCATGTTCCTTTATCTGATGAGTATTTCTCTGCCTCTGCCTTTTCATCTTGTTAAATTGCTGTGTTTGAGGGTGGCCTTTCTGTATTCTGGCAGTTTGTGGTTCCTCTTTATTATGGAGGTTGCTCCCTGTGGGTGGGGTTGGACGAGTGGCTTGTCAAGGTTGCCTGGTTAGGGAAGCTTGCATCGGTGTTCTGGTGGGTGCTGCTGGATTTCTTCTTTCTGGAGTGCAATGAAGTGTTCAGTAGTGAGTTTTGAGATGTCTATGGGTTTGGTGTGACTTTAGGCAGCCTGTACATTGAAGCTCAGGGCTATGTTCCTGCATTGCTGGAGAATTTGCATGGTATGTCTTGCTCTGGAACTTATTGGCTCTTGGGTGGTGCTTGGTTTCAATGTAAGTACGGAGGCATTTGGATTCAGTTCAGTTCAGTCACTCAGTTGTGTCCGACTCTTTGCAACCCCATGAATCACAGCATGCCAGGCCTCCCTGTCCATCACCAGCTCCTGGAGTTCACTCAGACTCACGTCTATCGAGTCAGTGATGCCATCCAGTCATCTCATCCTCTGTCGTCCCCTTCTCCTCCTCCCCCCTTATCAATTAATGTTCCCTGGAGTCAGGAGTTATCTGGTGTTGTCAGGTTTTGGGCTTAAGCCTCCTGCTTCTCGTTTTCAGTCTTATTCTTACAGTAGCCTCAAGACTTCTCCATCCATACAGCACTGATGATAAAACTTATATGTTAATGGTGAAAATATTCTCCACAGTGAAGGACACCCAGAGAAGTTTGCAGAGTTACATGGAGAAGATAAGAGGGAGGAGGCAGATAGAAGTGGCCAGGAGGTGAATAGGGGTAATCAAAAGGGGAGAGAACAAGCTAGCCAGTAAACAATTGCCTATGTGCTCTCCACAGTCTGGAACCCTCGGAGAGGTTCATGAAATAACATAGAGAAGAAAAGAGGTAGGAAGGAAATAGAGGTGGGCAGGAGGAGTAAAGGGGGAATCAAAAGAAGAGAGAGAGAGAAATCTAGGCTGTACTTTGTTCCCTAAGTGTTCTCCAAACCCCAGAACACACACAAAGATTCACAAGTTGAGTTAAGAAGAAAAGGGGAAGTGAGGAGATAGAGTTGACCTGAGGGAGAAAAAGGAGTGTCAAAAGGGGGAGAGACTAATCAAGCCAGTAATCATACTCCTAAGTTAAAATGGGTACTGAAGATTGGATTCTTAAAAGTACAAAATTGATAACAAATACCATAAAGCAAAGATTAAAAATCTAGAGTAGAGGTTAGACTCTCAAAAATACAATATTAAAAAAAAGTCCAAACAAAATCACCAAAAGTATAAGAAATGTATATGAAGTTTGCTTTAAAAATAGGGTCTTTCTTTTTTTTTTTTTTTTTGCAAGGTAATAGTAGGTTATAAAAATGAAAATTAAAGGAGTAATAGAGGACTTAAAAAAAGGAAAAAAATTAAAAACATGATAATAGCAAAAACATATCTAGGAATTTCTCTTGAGCTGTTGCAGGCAGTGTGCAGTCAGTTCAATTTCAGATAGTTCCTTGTTCCAGCTTGTACTTCTCAAGATCTATGGGCCCCTTCCAATGTAGTCAGTGTTAACTACAGATATTTTAATCTGTTGTACCTGTCACTTCCAAAGCGGTTCCCTGGGTTTATTTGGCTTTTTCTATTTGCATGTCTCTTCAGTGTCTAATTTTTGCCCTGACACAAGGGGGCGGAGGTAGTCTCTTGTTTAGGCTCACTTGTTCAGTTGTGCTGTGAGGAGGGAGGAACACTGCAAACAAATATCACTGGCGTGTGTGGGGAGTGCTCACAGTGTCTCAGAAACACTGGGTTTCCCCCGCTCACAGCGTGTGTACTTTCCCAGTCTACACTGCTCAGGCTTCAGGTTGCTCTGCAGTGAGTGGGCCCTGGGTTGTGTGCACTTCCTAGGTCTTAGCCACTCAGGTTCAGGTTCTCGGGTAGTCCACAAAGGCTCAGACTCTGTTGGGCCTGTGTTTTGTGCCCTTCCCAGATCCGAGCAGCTCAGGCAACCAGGTGCTTAGTGAGCACACTCTCCCCAGGAGGTCTTATCACATCCCTGGTCCCAGCTGCTCGGTTTGTGGGGCATGCCCGTCTCCAGTGTGCCGTGTGTCTCATCTGGGAAGCTGATCTCTGGCTGCGACTCTCCCAGTGGATGTCAACCATCCAGAATCCCAGGAAGTCTTTGGTTAGAAACTGGAAGCCTGTTTACAGTTTGGTAGGGGATGCCCTCTCTGGGGCTGGGTTTGCCCCTTTCCAGATCTGGCTGGACCCTCTTGCCCCTGCCTCTGGCGGGGGATGCACTGGTCCATAGCCAGCTAGCACTCCTTTGGTATTTGCTCAGTCCTTTGTTTTGTGAGCGGGCTGGCAGTGCCTTAGGTTAGGGCGTTTTGCGGGATAGTTCTCTCTCTCTCTCTCTCTTTTTTCCCTCTCTCTGGCTATCCCACAGTTTAGGTTGCTTGCATGTTAGCTCCCTCAGATTGCCCTCAAGGCATTCAGGCCTGGTCCTTACCCTAAGCAATGCAGTCCACTGCTCCCCATTCAGCCCCCTCTTGCTGGTGGCGGATGCGAGCATCTGGGGGTACTTTTCTGCTGAGAGTTGCCGTTAGGCAGGTAATCTGTGGGTTTTATTTATTTATTTTTCCTCCCAGTTATGTTGCCCTCTGAGATTCCAAAACTTCCCCCAGACCAGCCAAAGAGAGGGTTTCCTGGTGTTCAGAAACTTCTCCTCTTTTAAGACTCTCTTCTGGGGATGGATCTCTGTCCCTAACTCTTTTGTCTCTCTTTTTATCTTTTATATTTTGTCCTACATCCTTTCGAAGACAATGGGCTGCTTTCCTTGGTGCCTGATGTCCTCTGCCAGCATTCAGAAGTTGTTTTGTGGAGTTTGCTCAGCGTTCAAATGTTTTTTTCAATGAATTTGTGGGGGAGAAAGTGGTCTCCACGTCCTATTCCTCTGCCATCTTAGGACCGCCCCCCAAATTATTCTTAAGGACAAATGTGTTACTCAGTTGGCCCCAGACATTAGGAGGAAGCTCCAAAAGTTGGCTTTTGACCCAAAAAAAGATCTAGAGAGTCTCCTAAAAACTGCCACGTTTGTGTTTTATAATAGAGATAAAGAGGAGCATGAGGAGGAGGAGAGGAGAGATAAGGAAGACTGAAGCTCTCACGATGGCCCTACAGGGAGTTAACTATAGAGTTCCAAAAGCAGGAGGGCAAAAGCTGATACCTGGAGCCCATTTCCACTGTGGAAAGGAGGGACACTTCAAGGGAAAATGCCCCCAGACTAAGGTACCAGCACCTAAGCCATGTCCCCTTTGTCGAGGTGATCACTGGGGGAGAGACTGCCCTCAGAAACGTGGGTCTCTGGGGTTAGTTCCTCAGGCCCAAGATCAAAACTGATGGGGCCCAGGGCTTCCCAATTTGGCTCCCATCTTCATCACAGCACAGGGGCCTTGGGTAACTCTGACTGGAGGAGGTCACTCTGCTAGCTTTCTTCTTGATATGGGAGCCACATTTTTGGCATTCCTCTCTAATCCAGGACCTCCCTCAAGTAAATCAACCACTATACATGGAATTTCTGGGAAGCCTATTACAAAATTCTTTACAGAATCATTGAGCTGTGGCTGGGATTCCATTCTCTTTTCCCATGCTTTTTTGATAATACCAGAAAGCCCAACTCCCATCCTGGGAAGAGATATACTATCTAACATGCAAGCTTCAATACATATGAAAGTGGAATCCTCAGAAAACTTATTTTCTTTTTTATTTATTTTTAATATAAATTTATTTATTTTAATTGGAAACTAATTACTTTACAATATTGTAGTGGTTTTGCCATACATTGACATGAATCCACAGAAAACTTATGTGTACCCCAAACAAAAATAGATATTAACCTTGAGGTTGGGCAACTGGAGGAAAGATAGGAAAAGGAGTCTCTGCTCAGCCAACAGAGATAACTCTTAAAGGTCCTAATAACTTTCCCCATCAAAAACAATATCCCCTAAAATCAAAGGAATGACAGGGACTCATTCCCCTAATTAAAAATCTCAAAGAACAGGGGCTCTTAGTTAAATGAAACAGCCTGGCACCTAGTACAAGGCCTTCGTCTCATTAATGAAGCTGTAATTCCATTACATCCTGTGCTGCCTAATCCCTATACTTTACTTTCCCAGATCCCAGAAATGGCAGCCTGGTTTACTATATTAGATTTAAAGAATGTCTTCTTTTGTATTTCTCTAGCCCAAAGTTCACAATTCTTGTTTGCTTTTGAGGATCCATTTGGTTCTCTACCCAAGTAACTTGGACAATGTTGCCTCAAGGATTCAGAGATAGTTCTCACTTGTTTGGACTGGCTTTGTCTTAAGACCTAGCTATGTTTCAGGCACCAGAGCCTATAAAAACTATCCAGTATGTAGATGATATTTTCCTCTGTTCTGACACAAAGGAACCATGTGACCAAGCTACCTGTAATCATCTTAATTATCTAGCCCAATGCACTTGCAAAATGTCAAAATCTAAACCTCGGATATGCCAACAGGAAGTTAAATATTTAGGACTCAAACTTTCACATGGAACCTGAGCCTTAGAGAAGGAAAGAATAAAAACCATCTTACAACATCTTTGCCCTAGTACTACTATTAGACAACTCCATGGTTTCCTTGGTATAACTGGCTATTGCCAAATTTGGATTCTTGGATATGTAGAGCTGGCTTGACCTCTATATAACTTATTCAAAGAGACTCGACAATCAAGACAAAAGATATTACAATGGGAATCTGAAGAAATATATGCATTTAAAACTTTACAATAGGCTCTTCGTCAGGCCCCTGCTCTCAGTCTGCCTACAGGAGACCAATTTAATCTTTTTATAATAGAGAGATCAAGAATACCACTGGGAGACCTAACACAACCTAAAGGAAACTCACAACAACCTGTTGATTATTTGAGCAAAGAACTTGATCCTGTAGCTCAAGGATGGCCACATTGTCTACGGATAGTGGCCTCAGTAGACCTATCAATTCCTGAAGCTACTAAATTAATTATAGGCCGAGATATGATGGTCTATACTTCACATGATATTTCCGGAATTTTGAACTCCAAGGGAGGTTTGTGGATATCAGACAATCGGCTTTTCAGATACCAATCCTTGCTCTTCGAAGGGCCCATAATTCAGCTAAAAACTTGCTCAACTTGAAACCTGGCTATATCCCTTCCTAAGTCATTAGATTAACAAAAAGCAGAACATGACTGTCATCAAGTCCTAGCTTTAAATTGCTAGGCAAGTGAGGCCTTAAAAGATAAGCCATTAGAAAATCCAGATGTGACTATGTTTACAGATGGCAGCTCTTTACAGAGAAAGGAGAACCTAAAGCAGGATCTCAAAAATTATTTACTCCTAGGTTAAAAAACAGCTGAACTAACACAACACATCACTAATTTAGACCAGGAGCTGACTATGGCTCAGATCATGAATGCCTTACTGCAAAATTCAGACTTAAATTGAAGAAAGTAGGGAAAACCACTAGGCCATTCAGTCATGACCTGAATCAAATCCCTTACTGATTATACAGTGAAAGTGACAAACATATTCAAGGGATTAGATCTGATAGAGTGCCTGAAGAACTATGGATGGAGGTTTCATAACATTGTACATGAGGCAGTGATCAAGGAAGAAAAACAAATACAAGAAAAAAGAAATGCAACAAGGCAAAATGGTTGTCTGGGGAGGCCTTACATATAGCTGTGAAAAGAAGTGAAAGGCAAAGGAGAAAAGGAGAGGTACCCATCTGAATGCAAAGTTCCAAAGAACAGCAAAGAGAGAAGAAAGCCTTCCTTAGTGATCAAAGCAAAGAGACAGAAGGAAACAATAGAATGGGAAATACTAGCGATCTCTTCAAGAAAATTAGGGATACCAAGGGAACATTTATTTCATGCAAAGATAGGCACAATAAAGGACATAAACGGTTTGGAACTAACAGAAGCAGAAAGAGATTAAGAAGAGGTGGCAAAAATACATAGAAGAACTATACAAAAAAGATCTAAATGACCCAGATAACCACAATAGTGTGATCATTCACCTAGAGCCAGATACCTTGGAGTGTGAAGTTAAGTGGGTCTTAAGAAGCAGTATTATGAACAAAGTTAGAGGAGGTGATGGAATTCCAGCCAAGCTATTTCAAATCCTAAAAGATGATGCTGTGAAAGGTGCTGCACTCTATATGCCAGGAAATTTAGAAAACTCAGTGGTGGCCACAGGACTGGAAAAGGACATTTTTCATTCCAATACCATAGAAGGACAATGCCAAAGAACGTTCAAACTACTGCACAATTGCACTCATTTCACATGCTAGCAAAGCAATTTTCAGAATTCTCCAAGATTGGCTTCAACAATATATGAACTGAGAACTTCCAGATGTTCAAGCTGTATTTAGAAAAAGCAGAAGAACCAGAGATCAAATTGCTAACATCCATTGGATCAGAGTTAAAGCAAGAAAATTCCAGGAAACCATCTGCTTCTGCTCCATTGACTGTGCTAAATCCTTTGACTGTGTTTAAAATTCTTAAAGAGATGAGAATACCAGACCACCTTACCTGCCTCCTGTGAAACCTGTATGCAGGTCAAGGAGCAGCAGTTAGAATGGACATGGAACAATGGACTGGTTCCACACTGGGAAAGGTGTACGTCAAGGTCACCCTGCTTACTTACATGCAGAATATGTCATACAAAATGCCGTGCTGGCCAAAGCACAAGCTGGAATCAAGATTGTCAGGAGAAATATCAATAACCTCAGATATGCAGATAACACCACCCATATGGCAGAAAGTGAAGAGGCAATAAAGAACCTCTTGATGAAAGTGAAAGAGAAGAGTGAAAAAGCTAGCTTAAAACTTAACATTCAAAAAACGAAGATCACAGCATGTGGTCCCATCACTTGTTGGAAAATAGATGAAGAAAAAATGGAAACAGTGACAGGTTTTGTTTTCTTGGACTCCAAAATCACTCCAGACAGGTACACAGCCATGATACTAAAAGCCACTTGCTGCTTGGAAGAAAAGGTTTGACATACCTAGACAGCATTTTAAAAAGCAGGGACATTACTTTGCCAACAAAGGTCTGTATAGTCAAAGCTATGCTTTTCCAGTAGTTATGTATGGATGTGAGGATTGGACCATAAAGAAGTCTGAGTGCCAAATAACTGATATTTTTGAACTGGTGTTGGAGAAGACTCTTGAGAATCCCTTGGAATGCAAGGAGATCAAACCAGTCAATCCTAAAGGAAATCAATCCTGAATCTTCATTGGAGGGACTGATGCTGATATGAGACTCCAATACTTGGCCCCCTGATGTGAAGAGCCGACTTATTGGAAAAGACCCTGATGCTGTGAAAGACGGAAGGCAGGAGGCAAAGGGCCTGAAAGAGGACAAGATGGTAGGATGGCACCACCAACTCAATGGACATGAGTTTGAGCCAGCCCTGGGAAATGGTGAAGGACAGAGAAGCCTGGCATACTTCAGCCCATGGGATTGCAAAGAGTCAGACATGCCTGAGTGACTGAACAACAACAATTTAGCTTCTTTCCAAAAATAACTACAATCCTTAGATAATGGAATATCACAATATAAGGAAAATGAAAGGTCTCTATATATAATCCTGGAGATATGGTGTTAGTAAAGGCTATTCGTAACAATATCCCCACCTTAACTCCCATATGGGAAGGACTCTACTCTATTATGCTTTCTTCACCCACCAATGTGAAGGTTACAGGTATTGGCGCCCAGATTCATCACATATGGATAAAAACTTGGAATCCTTCAGGAGAGAATCAAGAAGGTCATCCAACATCCCCAGAGGAGAGTTCACAGTATTCAGAATATCAATACACCTCTTTGGAAGGATGGAAAGGATTATTCAAGAAAAGTCCAAGATCTATAAAATCAAGTCCATCCAATGACTGCCCCACTCTTTCTTTGGGGACCATTTTACTGAATTTGATATCAACTTCCCCCTGGTGGAGACCTCTGATCCTCTTATTTTACTCTTATTACTTTTTGGCCCTTGTATTTTAAACCATCTTTCTTGCTTTGCAGTGTCTCCCATAGAAGCTTCAGATGGTAATGGTTATGGAAATGGAACCAAAGATAATATACCAAATTCCACTAGAACGTCCCACGTGTGGAGACCTAACTGCCATTCCCTAATGATGCCCCTGTCCAGCTCAAAGAAACCAGAGCAGTCGTCTCCCATTTCCCCATTGGCAGCTAGCATCTCCATTTCCAGAGAGGGTGGGGGGAGGATTGAGGTAGAAATTATTAGTGAGTGTAGGAACTCTGAGACCTCAGCTGGTTTCATAAACATCTCACTCTATTAAACTGAAACTGTACCCTTTGTCCTGAATTCCTGGCTATCAGTGGAATGTGTCCTCCATCTGATATATTATCAGCACTCAGATCCAGGAAAAGGTAGTAATTAACTCCTGTTCAATATGCCTGAAGGAAAAACAACAGGTGATCATTAATCTTTAGCCCATACATCTGGTCCATTGTAAAATGGCTGGGAGACATGAGAAAAAGTTACAGGATTTCAACTTAATGTCTAAGAAAACTTACAATCAAAAGATCAAAAGAAGCCTTAAAGATGTCAAGTTAAACATTGTGACCCTTAAGCTGATTGGTTAGAAATGACATACGTTAAAAGTAAGAACCAATTAAAAGTGGACAAATCAATGGTAGTGAGGATATAAACTGCTGTAAGTCCCAACTCTTCAGGTCACTTCACCCCCTCTCAGGTTCTATGTTGAAAGCTTTGTGTTTTCTTTCTCTCTGAAATTAATCCTGTTTGCTTGCTACCATGAGGGTTTGTGTGTGTGAAAAGTTCATTCTTCAGCTCCACAAATGAATGTGGATTCCTCTTTTGCTGCTTGTGAGCTTAACTCCTCCAGGAGTCACCCCAGAGTCATTTCAGCTCCTCTTATTTTTCTTAGATTCTGCTTCCAGCAATCTAAGACCACCGGGGCTGCTCAGGTCACTGAATGGTCAATTCTTATTGCAATCCCCAGATAAGCAAGTATTTTAATTAATGAGTGGATTTCCCTATGAGATCAGTGCATAGCATGAGAACTAGGCCTCCATCCCTCCAGTCAATTTCTCAGTTACCTAAGAAAACGGTAACCATTCAGGGGGAATCTTGTGTCTTTTCTTCAGAGCAAAGCTCTTATGTATATTTCTTATTTTTGTCCCAAGACATTTTATAAAGGCAGTCAAAATGAGGAAAAGTGTCAGATCAGCCTCTTACCTAACCACTCAGCCAGGACCACTCAGGCCCCTACAATGGAGCAACCTCAGTATCTTTCAGCCAAACCCTGGGTATTCCTTGATATTTTTCAATC
>SJXP01002903.1:16628-75080 GCA_006408505.1 Damaliscus lunatus | reverse complement strand
GTATTCCCTTGGGCATCTTTCAGCCAGGCCCTCATCCAGTATCCTTTGATTGGTTTGGAATTTCCCAGTATCTTTCAACTGAGCCCCACTCAGTGTCTAGACCATGAGTGGGTATGCCCCAGATATTTCACCCCCCACCCCAGTATCTTTCCAACTGGGAGGGGGCAGGTAACCTGCTCCACCAGCAAATAAAACTGAGAATCTCAACCAATATGGGAGATTTGAGAACCAGGCTACTGCTGCGGCTGCTAAGTCACTTCAGTCGTGTCTGACTCTGTGCAACCCCATAGACGGCAGCCCACCAAGCTGTCCTGTCCCTGGGATTCTCCAGGAAAGAACACTGGAGTGGGTTGCCATTTCCTTCTCCAATGCATGGAAGTGAAAAGTAAAAGTCAAGTCACTCAGTCGTGTCTGACTCTAGCGACCCCATGGATTGCAACCTACCAGGCTCCTCCATCCTTGGGATTTTCCAGGCAAAAGTACTGGAAGTGGGGTGCCATTGCCTTCTCCATTGAGAACCAGGAGAGACTCAAATTAGTCTGCATTCCCCAGGGAGGCAGATGAGTGCAGTGGGCTGCTGCTGGTACCAAAGCTCTGGTAATACATGGAGTTCAGGTGAAGGAAGGAAGTCCACCTTGGGTTGCTTTGTCAGTTACCATAACTGTTGACTAGAAGATGTACAAATTGAGAGTTGCAAGTTAAATTTTATTTGGGGGCAAAATGAGGACTGCAGCCCAGGAGCCAGGATCTCACGTGGCTTTAAGAGACTGCTCCAAAGAGGCAGTCAGGGAAGGTCAATATATAACATGTTGGTGAAGATGGAGTTCAATGCAATCAAGAACTTACTTTACAAAAGTTTTTCTGCTAGTCACAAGGAGATGATGTCACCATGAAGGGATTTAGTGTTTTCTAGATGTGAGGAGATGCAAAACTTGGAATCATGAAATCAGCTCCTGAAAATATCCAACTATATAAAGACCTGTTCCATCAGAGTGCCTCAGGAGGGGAATGTTGAAGGTCAACCACTGCAGCACAGGGTTCAATTTCTGCAGAGGCAGATGGAAAATGCCCTTTCTTTTGTTGTTCAGTCTCTGGCAAATGCTCTTGGCAAGTGCCAATTTGTAGTTGAGAGGTGAGTGTCATTTTGACAACACATATTTTATTTTCCTTAAATTTTCTTTTAAGAATGAGTTACTTTTCTTGTTGATAAATGTATGACAGATGGATTAAAGTTTAATTTGACTTCTAGTCAAATACTATCTATACTTAATATTGATAACTATAAGGACATGTTTATATTAATCAAACCAACAAGCTTAAGTCACCTTCAATAGCAGATATCAAATCAGTACAGAATATTTCCCAGATCATGGGTCCTAAAATTTATTTTGGCCAATTTTCTATATGAAGTGAAGTGAAGTCGTTCAGTCGTGTCTGACTCTTTGTGACCCCATGGACTGTAGCCTACCAGGCTTCTCAGTCCATGGGATTTTCCAGGCAAGAGTACTGGAGTGGGTTGCCATTTCTTTCTCCAGAGGATCTTCCCAACCCAGGGATCGAACCCAGGTCTCCCGCATTGGAGGCAGATGCTTTATCCACTTAGCCACGAGGGAAGCCCTCTAATTTGTAAGTGCTTAATTTCAAGTAAAATCAAATAATTTACAAGTTAACTTTTACATAAATGCCAAACCAGAAATCTCACTTTTTTCGCTTGAGTTCAAAAAGCTATTACTAATTTCCCACTTTTTTTTGAGGGCCTGGACACAGGGGAGAGAAATACCCTGGGGTGGGAGTCGGCTACAAGATGGAACAAAGTTTACCTATAACAAGGATAATCCCAAAGGCAAAATCCCAACCAACTTTCCACCACAGGCAATAGGGAAGGATTTCCGTGGTGTTGTCACATGTGAGCCCTGTCCTGTTATTAATATTTACCAAAGTCATTTTGTAAGTAACAACACACATACAACAACAAAGAAACATTAATACCAAGTATTAGTTTGATACTGAATATCTCCTAGTTCACATGAGCCCTAACTTTATTTAGCCTAATTTCACTTGCAGTTAGAATTGTTCAATTTTTAAGTGCTTACCTTTATTTAAGCCAACTAAATAGAGCCCATTTAAAAATTAATCTCAGAACCAATATCCAGAGACAAAGACACATACTGAAATGTACATATATCCAAATAGACATGACAAAAGATTTCATAGTCTTGTTTTCCAAACTTAGTCATGACTCAGATATCAGAGTATAAAACAATAGTCTATAAACAACAGTTGGAATGTGAAAAAAAAAATTAAAGGCTTCTTTTACTGTATTTTTCCCCTCAGTTTCAGGAATTAGAGATGGTCTAGATAAATGTCTTTGAGAGCCATGGTCTCAAGGCACAAGGAGAGAAAAAATCTTCTCCTAGTATGACAATGTTAAAAAAAAATTTTTAACCCAGTTTCTCTGGTGTCTAAAGAATACTGCAGCCACACAGTTTAAAAAAAAAAAAAAAGCAACTTTTTCTGTAGTCATATTGTCATAAACAAAATTTAGCTGGAGAGCAGACTAGTCCCAGCAGTGATTGCTCTCTGAGGAGGCTGGGGTCCTAGTTCGATCAGCCCTAGATTGTTGATTGTAGGTGAAGAGCCCTGAACATAAGGGAACTTCAGTCTATTTTCTCATCCTGTGGCAATAAAGATCTAACTGTAAGAGGCTCATTTTTAGGCTTTTTTTTTTTTTTTTTTTTACATTGTGTCATAGCTATAGGGCTTCCCTGGTGGTTCAGTGGTAAAGAATCTACTTGCAATGCAGGAGACACAGGGGACACAGGCTCAATCCCTGAATCAGGAAGATCCCCTGGAGGAGGCCATGGCAACCCACTCCAGTATTCTTGTCTGTAGAATTCCATGGACAGAGGAGCCTGGTGGGCTACTGTCCACGAGATCGCAAGAAGCCACACATGACTGAAGCGATTTAGCACGCATGCATGCACATAGCTATAGATCGACTAGTCATTTAAAATTTTTCCAAAGGGTTTCCCAGGTGGTGTATGGAACCTTGGAGGAATTGTTTCTCATTTTAGTTCAAGCAGTTTGTACCAGATCTGTGTGCACTGAAACCAATCTGCAGGCTCAAACCAAAGTAACCAAACCAACCAAACCACACCAAAACCTCACCAACTAGAAGTCACACTCCCCAAAAAAACAGATGGCAAAGAGATGCCCAGAAGTCAAAAGCCAAATGGCATAAATGCCTCCAAACGTGACTTTCCAGTCCCTCTAGACCTGTGATTTTGTCCAAAGTGTGCCTTAGGAATGGAGTTGCCCTTCACTGGAAGAACTCCCCAAATTGGAACTGAGGTTCCCCTGAACAGGCAAGGTCAGAGAGGCCTTGGTATGCACTCCAGGAGACTTACAAAATTGCTGGTGGGTGTGTCACAACATACCATAGGCTCTCTTTCTTATCCTCCAAAAGTTAATATCTTCTCAGAGTAAAAGTCCAGGCCAGTGTGAAGAAAGGACAAACAAAAAGTGTCCTCAAGGAAAAGAAAGCTGTGACAGCTGCTAGGGGAACCTCTCCCCCAATGTCCACTGCAACTTTAGAGTTCCATGGTCTAGAGGGTGGTTTGGGTATGATCAGGGCATGTCCCTACAGCAGGGGAACCCTGGTGATCTGGTCTCAGAAAAATCCTCCATCCCTCCACTCTCTGATAGGAGGCTGCTCCCTAAGTGTCTGGCCAAGCTGAGGGGCCCTGCAGGGTTGCCTGTCCAAGAGCAGAGCCTGGATGAGACCCTAAATTTGTTGCCAAAATCTTGGCTCTCTGTGCTCTAATGCCAAACAGTCACAGGGAGACAGAGTTATGGAGGAGAAAGAGTGGCTTTTTCTTTGCCAGGCAAAGAGGGAACACAGTAGACTAGTGTCTTAAGACCAGTGCCCCTTTCCCTATAGAATGTATCTCCCAGGTGGCTCAGTGGTAAAGAGTCTGCTGCCAATCCAGGAGATGTAGGAGATGTGAGTTTGATCCCTAGGTTTGAAGATCCTCTGGAGGAGGAAGTGGTAACCCTCTCCAGTATTCCTGCCTGGAAAAATCCATAGACAGAGGAGCCTGGCAGGCTGCAGTCCATGGGGTCACAAAGAGTCGGAAATGACTGAGTGGCTGAGCGTGCACCAGCATGTCCTTGTGAATAGGGAGAGGTTATATATCAAGCAGGGATATGTGACAAGGATCAAAACAGTTACAGTCTTGCATTCCTCTGTCCCCTGCAAAGTTTCAAAATGGCAGGATTATTGACAAGATTAGGATGTGTGCAGGGATTAGGTGGTCCATTCTCTTAATCTGATGAACTTCTCTGGTACCTTTGATCTTGCCTCCGGTGGTTTCATGGCTGCTCCTCACTGGATTAGCAACTGTTTAAATCTGTTCATTGGACCTCTGGGAAGACCATGGAGGTTGGAGTCTTACCTACAATGAACCGGGGACAAAGAGGCCTCTGTGCCTTGAAATCCCACAGGGCCCTGTTGGGCATTGGTTACATTCTGGTTTTTTGTTTGTTTGTTTTCAGGGAGGGGTCAACATTGTGAAAGGAGGGACTGAGGAGGACAGAATTTGCATAATTAATCAAGAGCACATTGTTAACTTCTTCCTCCCCAATACATTTCTTTTAAAGTTTTAACCTACAAAATTCTCACATGTACTTCCACTTACTTGGGTCTGAAACAATCAAATGTAACCCCAAAAATTATGGGATAAGGGAATGCACTTACAAATTTGGAGGTATTGAAAACCTCATTGGGGTGGAGCTAAGAGGGCAGAGAGGCATGACACGAAGTCTGAATCTCCCAACACCTAGGAAACTCACCAGACACTGGTGGGGGACTTCCAACAACCAGGCAGGACATGGGAGGGAGCAAGGGGGAGGAAGAGAAATGGAGGCTGGACAGGACCAGCACAATGAAGGAGTGGCTGGGGAAGGGAAGGGTAGCAGTTTAGGCACATGGAGAGGTACACTTGTCTCCAGGAGATTGGAGGGGAGGAAGAAGGACCCTTGGATGTCAGAGGATTGAGGGGAACATAATTGGTATTCTCACCTACCCATCATTCCCAGGGAGACTGCTGAGGCTCAGGATCTGGTCCTCCACAGTCCAGGGCCCCCTCCACCCACGTGGTTACTGGGAGCGTGATGGAGTGGGCAGGAGGAATATTCAGACCAGGCCAGGTGGTGGTTGTTGTTGTTCAGCCGCTAAGTCATGTCTGGGTTGGAGGATCAATTTGGGGAAGCTCCTGGAGATCTGCACACTCAGCCCTGGGGAGTCTTCTGAGGCCCCAGGCCATGACTTCCACTCCCACCCTGTTCCACCCTCTGAGGCCACCTCCACCCTAAAGTACTCCTTTGCCCACATAGGTCCTGCAGGTGTGAGAGTGTAGTGGAAGGAGAAAGAATCAAGCAGACTGGGGGAGGTTCCTTCAGGATTCAGAGGATCAAGGAACCCATATAGTGTTTCCCTGCCCACTGGGCCCCAGGGAGCCTCCTGGGACCCTGAGCTTGATCCTCTGTACCCCTGATGTCTGAGGCTGAGCACAGGCCCTGTCTGTCATCACCACACAGGGCCTTTTGATCAGAGGTCCTGAAGCAGGATCACAGCCCTGCCTAAACCCTTCCCCACCTAAGTCCCACACCCACAGTCAATGATTATTCTGCCTTTATTATTGTCATTATTCTTTGCTATTGGAGTTTGATTTTACCCTTCAGTGGTTATTTCATATATATTCTTACGTTTTCAAATATATCTGTTAGTTTTCTAAATTTATTTTTATTCTTTGTTATTTTACTGCTTTCTTTTCTTTCTTTCTTTCTTTTTTTTATTGTTTTTTCTTTTTCTTTTTTTTTTTTTTTTTGGTGGTGTCCCGTGAGTTTTTGGACCTGGGTTCAGGAGCCAGAAAGCTGGACTAACAGGGAACATCAGGCCCCAGGGAATATTAATCAGAGTGCAGTATCCCAGAAGTCCATATCTCAAAACCAAGACTCAGCTTTACCCAACTGTCTGCAAACTTAATTGCTGGAAACTTCAGGCTGAACAACTAGTAAAAGAAGAAAACAGTTCCACTCATCAAAAAATCCTTCAAGACCAAACAAAAAAAGAGAAAGTAGGGGAAATAGGCAGCCATCAGCTACAAATTGGCACTTGCCAAGGGCATTTGCCATCTGCCTCTGCAGGGATTTGGGCTTCCCTTGTAGCTCAGTCGGTAAAGAATCTGCCTGCAGTGTAGGAAACCCAGATTCGATCCCTTGGTTGGGAAGATCCCCTGCAGAAGGAAATGGTAACCCACTCCAGTATCCTTGCCTGGAAAATCTCATGGACTAAGGACGGAGGAGCCTGGTGGGCTGTAGTCCATTGGGTCACAAAGAGTCGGGCGTGACTGAATGACTAACTGCAGGGATTGAATCTTGTGCTGCTGCAGCTGTTAACCTCCGATATGCCCTGAAGGAAGTTCACAGTGGAGAATGAGGCATTTTGTGCAGCAGGAAAACTGGTAGAACAGGTCTTTAGATAGTTTCAATATTTTCAGGAACTGATTTCAATTCTTGCATCTCCTCATAGCTAGAAAAGCACTAAATCCCTTCATGGTGACATCAGCTCCTTATGACTAGCAGAAAACCTTTTTGTCAGATAAGTGCTTGATTGTGTGAACTCCCCCTACACCAGAATCATGTATATTGACCTTCCCCTCCTACCTCTTTGGAGCAGCTTGTCAGAGCTATCTGGGGTGCTGTCTCCCGGGCTGCTGTCGTCATCTCCCCCCCCCCCCAGTAAAAACAAAAAACAAACAAAAACTCACAACTCTCAAGTTGTGCAGCTTTTCGTGTTGATTTTGTGCCCTTACTTCCATGACCCTGCTTCAATCTCTGCCCGGGAAACTGAAGCCCAACTTAAAGCCACTGCAGACAGAGGCCACCTGAGATTACATCTGGTGCAGAAACCCAGGAATTTGGAAAGTCAAGGTAAACTGCAAGCTTCACCCAGCTGTGGCTTGAGTTCCCTGACTTTCACTCCTGCCTTTTTTCCCTTGCTTTCTTGGAGCAGTATGTAGGCTGCCAAGTCTTGGAGTGAAGGGGGTCTGATATATGTGAAAAGGAATCCTTGGAGAAATTGTAATTGGGCATGGTGGAAGATGGTACGGGCTTCAAGGCTTGAGGGCTGGCAGACAGATAAATTCTCATAATAGATTTCCGGGCATAGAGTGAGAAATCTATGAGAAATCTCAGGCCCAGGATCTCTGGGCAAAGAGATAACCTTTGCTTTCTTTTCAAGACCCACAGGGCATGACCTCTGTCCACTTACACCATTATGGCTTCCCCCAACATTTGGGATGGCAAGGGAATTTCCCAGGCCATGCAGATTCAAATATTTGTGTGACAGCCGACTCTGAAACATGGTGGAAATGCAATTTCCAGCCATGCAGAAGCTCAAGGGGTCTCTCTCCCTCGGTCTCTCCTGCTCTCACTCTTCTTTGCTCACTTTCCCATATGGAACTTTCCACTATGCTTTTCTTTCTCGCTTTACTCACACAGTAAGATCTCTTTCTCACGTTTTATCTCTGTGCCCTTCCAGGAAAAGCTTTCCTAGGTATCATTCTTAAACTTTATCCCTACCACTGTCAAACTCATTGTTGTCTATTGCAGAAAAAAATCATTAGACGATTCCCAATTCTATCTTAGCTGCGAGGAAGACAGGGCAAATGATCTTGTGTTCTTCTGCTCTCTAGTCTCTCACCTTACTCTACACCCAGAAATCTACTATGAGATTTGCTCTGTCTACCAACTCCTAGATGTGGCCTTTGAGATATTTAATAATTGACACCAAGCTCAGGAGGAAGAAAGAACGTAATGTGAAGAAAGATGGGACAGGGCCAAGAAAGTCCAACTATTCATCTGGAGGTAATGCTAGAAATGCAAGTCAAATGACCACTGGACCCAAGATTGCCAGCAAGAGCGCCCACAGGCCATGACCAGCCTTCAGACAAACAGGTCATTGGATGAGAGACTGCCCTCAGTCCTGAAGAGCAAGGGAGGCTCCTGCTGCTGAGATGGCCATGCTGGGTAACTGATGCAGCCTGGGGATTCTGGCAGCTACCCAAAGTGATATATCTCCATCAAGAATCCCCTGGTAGTCCTTAACTTGGCAAGAGAGAAAGTTGATTTTTTTTAATTGATAGGGGAACCATTTACTCTGTCTTTATTTCTCATGTTGGACCTCTCTCCTCCAAATGCTGTACTGTGACTAGTGTCGATGGAAAGCCTCTCACCCATTATTTTACTGGACCTCTCATTTGCCAATATGACCCACAGTTGGTTTTGCATACCTTTTCAGTACCTGTGTCCTATGCCTCTCCTTGGGAGGGACCTTCTGAGCTCCTTTGGGGCCATACTCCAGTTAGGAGGCCCCAAGCAGTCTCCTACTTTGACTCTGACTGAGACAGACAGCAGGTAGAACAAGATTCTATATCCTACAAGATTCTATATCCCAGTCATATCCTACAAGCAGTAGACCATTCAGTATGGGACAAAGGAATCCCTGGAAGGGCTGTAAATGTTCAACCTGTAAGAATTACCCTTAGGCCAGAAATCGTCTTCCTTAACAAGAGGCAATATCCAATAAAATTGGACGTGAAGAAGGGTTTACAATCCCTTGTAAATTCTTAAGCTGTGGCCTCTTGGTGCCCTGCCAGTCTCCATGCAACACTCCTGCCAGTTGTTAAGCCAAGTGCATAATATAGCATAGTACAAAGACCTTAGAGCAGTAAAAGTTGCAGTAGTGCCTATACATCCCCTTGTGGCCAAACCTTATAATATATTAACCCCAATCCCTGAGGACGCTGATCCAAAGGATGCCTTCTTTTGTATCCCAGTTCATTCCTCATCACAATATCTGTTTGCTTTTGAGTGAAATAATCCTGACTCATGCCATATGCAACAAAATACCTGGACAGTATTGCCTCAAGGGTTTGGGGGCAGTCCACACCTGTTCGTCTCAGTTCAGTTCAGTCGCTCAGTCGTGTCCAACTCTTTGCAATTCCATGAATCACAGCACGCCAGGCCTCCCTGTCCATCAACAACACCCAGAGTTCACTCAGACTCACGTCCATTGAGTCAGTGATGCCATTGAGCCATCTCATCCCCTGTCGTCCCCTTCTCCTCCTGCCCCCAATCCCTCCCAGCATCAGAGTCTTTTCCAATGAGTCAATTCTTCGCATGAGGTGGCCAAAGTACTGGGGTTTCAGCTTTAGCATCATTCCTTCCAAAGAAATCCCAGGGCTGATCTCCTTCAGAATGGATTGGTTGGATCTCCTTGCAGTCCAAGGGACTCTCAAGAGCCTTCTCCTAGGACCTAGTAAAAAACTAAGGGAAGTGCATCTAAAAGAAGGTGCTATTCTACAGGTGATATGCAGATGATATTTTAATATGTAGTCCCTCCATGGAGGCCTCAGATAAAAATGTCATTGAAGTCCTTAAATTTCCTGGGGGCCATGATTACCGAGTCTCTCAGAAAAAGGCACAGATCTCAAAGCAACAAGTTAGGTATCTGGGACATAGTATAAACCTTGGAAGGAGAGTTATCTCCAGATAGCAAACAAGTTATGTTAAACCTAAGCACTCCAAAGACAAACATCTCTGTACCTTTTTGGGTGTGACAGGTTTTGTAGAATTTGGATTCCAGGATTCAGACTTATGGCTAAGCCCATATCAGTTCAGTTCAGTCGCTCAGTCGTGTCTGACTCTTTGCTACCCAATGGACTGCAGTACACCACGCTTCCCTGTCCATTACCAACTCCTGGAGCTTACTCAAACTCATGTCCATCGACTTGGTGATGCCATCCAACCATCTTAACCTTTGTCATCACCTTCTCCTTCTGTCTTCAATCATTTGAATTTTGATTTTATTCAGGCTTCTTCATGCTCCTCTTTCCCCTTCTTTAAGAGGCTCTTTGGTTTCTCTTTGCTTTCTGCCATAAAGGTGCTGTCATCTGCATATCAGAGGTTATTGATAACTCTCTCGGCAATCATGTGCCCAGCTTGAGCTTCATCCAGGCCGACAGTTTGCATGGTGTACACTGTATATGGGTTAAATAGGCAGAGTTACAATATACAGGCTTGACATACAACTTTCCAAATGGTGAGCTGGTCCATTTTTCCATGCCAGGTTCTAACTGTTGCTTCTTGACCTGCATACAGGTTTCTCATGAGGCAGGTGAGCTGGTGTGCTATTCCTGTCTCTAAGAATTGTCCACAGTTTGGTGTGATCCACATTGTCAAAGGCTTTAGTGTAGTCAATGAAACAGAAGTAGAGGTTTTCCTGGAATTTTTCTCAATCCTGGAGCAGGTGGGAATCAGCAGAATCGTCCTGCTGCCAGTTAAATATAGTCACCCCTAGTTATGAATGAATAACTCTGTGACAAGCCTCTGTATCCTTCAGTTCTCCCCCTGCTCCACCATAAAACAGCAATCACCAGGTCAACGTCTGTTAATGGATCCTGTTAGGAAAATTTTGAGCAGGGAAATTTCAAGAATCCTTAGTCTGGCCCTTTATATCCTTCATTCTCACAAAGTGAAGCCTCCAGGGCCAGACTGACACATCCACTGCTGCCTCCTGATGCATACACTTCACTCAGCAGGGAGAAGCCTATGAACCCAACCCTGTACCTACAGACGACATTTCCCTGCCCTGTATCCATGTCTGTTACTTGGCATAAAGAGACATCCTGGATGGACCTGAGTTCATGCCTAATCAGAGCAGGTTTAGGCTCACTTCAAGTCTTCCCCTATTCTCACTTGGCACTGTGCGTCAGTATAAATTCATTTACTTGGTGATTTCCAGTGCCCTCTGCTAATCTCTGAAGACATCGGTTGGTATCCTGAGAAGTGCACTAGGCTAGGAGTCTGGATGGACAACATCTAGCTCTGTCTTGACATGCCTTTATCAAATAGGAGATTGGCGGTGACGGCTAGGTAGAATTTAAATTCAAGTGTCTGCCTCACCTGTGTTTCCTCTCATATCCTGTGCTAACTCCACCAGAGTACTCACTCCATGGTATATCCATAGAAGCATATAGTCCATAGTCTGCATCTGTGCTTCCTGGTTCAGTTCTTCCAGGGGGCCTGTGGAAGATTCCTGGAAGGCTGAGCAGGTGCATTTCAGCCCACCTCAATCCCTTGAAACAGAGAAGATCTGATTGGGAGTGTCATTCCTATCCTGGTCTTTACTTGAACATGTGGTGGAGTGGATGGATAGGAGGCACGAGTTGGGTTTGGAGGTGGGAGAAATGAGCCATAGACACTTGAAACCAACAGAGGTCTTTAAAACCTCATGTTACAGGGGGTGGTCCTAAGATGGTGGAGGAATAGGACGGAGAGACCACTTTCTCCCTCACAAATTCCTTAAAAGAACATTTCAACGCTGAGCAAACTCCACAAAACAACTTCTGAATGCTGGCAGAGGACATCAGGAACCCAGAAAAGCAGATCATTGTGTTCAAAAACAGGTAGGAAAAAATATAAAAGATGAAAAAAGAGACAAAGGAGGTGGGGAGGGAGCTCCCTCCCAGGAAGGGAAGCCCGTCCCAGGAAGGGAATTTTAAGAGAGGTTTCCAAACACCAGGAAACACTCTCCCTGCCAAGTCTGTGGCGAGCCTTGGAAGCACAGAGGGCAACATAACAGGAAGGAAAAATAAATAAATAATTAAAACCAACAGATTACAAGCCCAAAAGTAACTCCCCCAGAGGAAAAGCAGCACAGATGCCTGCATCCACCACTAACAAGTGGGGGCAGGGCAGGGAGGTGTGGGAGGCACGGGCTGCAGTGCTTTGTAAGAATCAGGCAGGAACGCCCCGCGCATAACCAGAACAAACTAACTTGGGCTAGCAAACCAGACTGTGGGATAGCTACCATGTAAAAAGCTTGAACATAAGACACCACCAGGACTGCGCACAGAACAAAGGATGAAACGGAAATAGCTAGCTACAGACCATCCCCTGCCGGGGACAGGCAGTCAGAGCTGTAAGGGCTGGAAAGGGGCAATCGCAGCCCTGGAGAGACTTTACCTACCAAACTGCAATCAGGCTTCCTTGCTAAGACTTCTGGGGGTGTTGGACAGTCACCATCTGCTTCACAAGGGGCGCCAGCAGTACACCCAGAAAACTGAGCAGCAGAGACAGGAAAGGTGACAAATCGCAGCGACCGCGCTCGCCAAACTCCTGAGCTACACAGACCTGGGAAGGGAACAAAACGCAGTCCCAACCAAATCTGCGCCTCTGAGGGCTACCTGAGTGCTGAATCTGAGCGCTTCGACTGGGGAGGTGCACGCAGCCTAGGGCCAGCCTCAGACGGTTCAGGGCTGAGCATCGTAGAGCTGTAGAGCTGGCGCAGTTTGTGCGCCGTGAGCAGGGACAGGCCTAGCGGGACTGAGACACTTTGTGCACATGACAGTGCTATTTGTTTGCAGCATCCCTCCCTCCCCACAGCGCGACTGAACAAGTGACCCAAAAAAAAAAAAAAAAAAAAAAAATGTGTCCACCACCACCCGCCCATGTCAGGACGAAAATCAGACACTGAAGAGACCAGCAAACAGAAGAAGTTAAACGGAGGGAACCGCCTTGGAAACCCCACACTGCCCACAACAACAGAGAAAGGGCCAGATATATCTTTACTATTTTTATAATCATTCCTTTTATTTTTTACTTTTACTTTTTCTTTTTTTTTGTTTGTTTTTTATTGATGCTGGTGTGGGGTTGTTTTCTTCTTTTCTTTTTCTTCTTCTTTTTTTTCCTAACGTTTTAAAATTGTGAAGTCTTCTATTTCTCCTCTAATTTTTATTTCTATAACCAACTATTACTTTTCAAAAAAAAGAAAAGACTCTATTTTTTAAAACAAACACCATATATAGTATTTGTGTGGTTGTTGGTGGTGTTTTTTAATAATTCTTGTGGCTTTTTTTTTTTCCCTTGGTTTTTGTTTTCTTTTTTCTTTTTTCCTTCTTCTTTTCTTTAATATTGTATTTTTGAAAATCCAACCTCTACTCTAGATTTTTAATATTTGCTTTTTGGTTTTTGTTGTCAATTGTGTACATTTAAAAACCCAAACTTCACTACCCAATTTTAACTGAGAGCAAGATTACTGGCTTGACCACTCTCTCCTCCTTTGGACTCTCCTTTTTCTCCACCAGGTGGCCTCTGTCTGTTCCCTACCCCTTCTTTTCTCTATGCAACTCTGTGAATCTCTGTGTGTTCCAGACGGTAGAGAACACCTAAGGAACTGGTTACTGGCTGGATTTGTCTCTCTCCTTTTCATTTCCCTCTTTTATCCTCCTGGCCACCTCTGTCTACTTCCTCCCTCTCCTCTTCCCTGTATCACTCCATGAACATCTCTGAGCAGTCCAGACTATGGAGCACATATAAGGATGTGATAACTGGCTAGCTTACTCTCTCCTCTTTTGATCTCACCGCATCTCATTCCAGTCACCTCTAACTACCCTCTCCCTCTTTTCTTCTCCATGTAACTCAGTGAACCTCTCTGAGTGTCCCTCAATGTGGAGAAACTTTTCTTCTTTAACCTAGATGTTTTATCATCGGTGCTGTATAGATGGAGAAGTCTAGACACTACTGTAAAAATAAAACTGAAGACCAGAAGCAGGAGGCTTAAGTCCAAATCCTGAGAACATCAGAGAACTCCTGAATTCAGGGAAAATTAATCAATAGGAGCTCATCAAACACCTCCATACCTACACTGAAACCAAGCATCACCCAAGGGTCAACAAGTCCCAGAGCAAGACATACCACGCAAATTCTCCAGCAACACAGGAACACACCCCTGAGCTTCAATATACAGGCAGCTCAAAACTACTCCTAAACCATTGACGTCTCACAACCCATTACTGGACAATTCATAGCACTCCAGAGAGAAGAAATCCAGCTCCACCCACCAGAACTCCAACACAAGCCTCCCTAACCAAGAAACCTTGACAAGCCACTGATACAACCCCACCCACAGTGAGGAAACTCCATAATAAAGAGAACTCCACAAATTCCCAGAATATAGAAAGGCCACCCCAAACGCAGCAATATAACCAAGATGAAGAGACAGAGGAATACCCAGCAGGTAAAGGAACAGGAGAAATGCCCACCAAACCAAACAAAAGAGGAGGAGATAGGGAATCTACCTGAGAAAGAATTCCGAATATTGATAGTGAAAATGATCCAAAATCTTGAAATCAAAATGGAATCACAGATAAATAGCCTGGAGACAAGGATTGAGAAGATGCAAGAAAGGTTTAACAAGGACCTAGAAGAAATAAAAAAGAGTCAATATATAATGAATAATGCAATAAATGAGATCAGAAACACTCTGGAGGCAACAAATAGTAGAATATCAGAGGCAGAAGATAGGATTAGTGAAATAGAAGATAGAATGGTAGAAATAAATGAATCAGAGACGAAAAAAGAAAAACGAATTAAAAGAAATGAGGACAATCTCAGAGACCTCCAGGACAATATGAAATGCTCCAACATTCGAATTATAGGAGTCCCAGAAGAAGAAGACAAAAAGAACGACCATGAGAAAATACTTGAGGAGATAATAGTTGAAAACTTCCCTAAAATGGGGAAGGAAATAATCACCCAAGTCCAAGAAACCCAGAGAGTTCCAAGCAGGATAAATCCAAGGCGAAACACCCCAAGACACATATTAATCAAATTAACAAAGGTTAAACACAAAGAACAAATATTAAAAGCAGCAAGGGAAAAACAACAAATAACACACAAGGGGATTCCCATAAGGATAAAAGCTGATCTCTCAATAGAAACGCTTCAGGCCAAGAGGGAATGGCAAGACATACTTAAAGTGATGAAAGACAATAACCTACAGCCCAGATGACTGTACCCAGCAAGAATCACATTCAAATACGAAGGAGAAATAAAAAGCTTTCCAGACAAGCAAAAGCTGAGAGAATTCAGCAACACCAAACCAGCTCTCCAACAAATGCTAAAGGATATCCCTAGACAGGAAACACAAAAAGGGTGTATAAACCCGAACTCAAAACATCAAAGTAAATGGTAACGGGATCATACTTATCAATAATTACCTTAAACGTAAATGGGTTGAATGCTCCAACCAAAAGGCAAAGACTGGCAGAATGGATACAAAAGCAAGACCCCTCTATATGCTGCTTACAACAGACCCATGTCAAAACAAGGGACACATACAGACTGAAGGGCTGGAAAAAGATATTCCACACAAACAGAGACCAAAAGAAGGCAGGAGTGGCAATACTCATATCCAATAAAATAGACTTTAAAACAAAGGCTGTGAAAAGAAACAAAGAAGGCCACTACATAATGATCAAAGGATCAATCCAAGAAGAAGATATTACAATTATAAATATATATGCACCCAATATAGGAGAACCACAATGTGTAAGATAAATGCTAACAAGTGTGAAAGGGGAAATTAACAATAACACAATAATACTGGGAGACTTTAATACCCCACTCACATCTATGGACAGATCAAGTAAACAGGAAATTAACAAAGAAATGCAAACTTTAAATGATACAATAGACCAGTTAGACCTAATTGATATCTATTGGACATTTCACCCCAAAACAAAGAATTTCAGCTTTTTCTCAAGTGCTCACGGAACCTTCTCCAGGATAGATCACATCCTGGGCCATAAATCTAACCTTGATAAATTTAAAAAAAATCGAAATCATTCCAAGTATCTTTTCTGACCATAATGCATTAAGATTAGATGTCAATTACAGGAGAAAAACGATTAAAAACTCCAAACATATGGAGGCTGAACAACATGCTTCGGAATAACCAACAAATCACAGAAGAAATCAAAAAAGAAATCAAAATATGTATGGAAAATAATGAAAATGAAAACACAACAACCCAAAACCTGTGGGGCGCTATAAAAGCAGTGCTAAGAGGAAAGTTCATAGCAATACAGGCATACCTCAAGAAATAAGAAAAAAGTCAAATAAATAACCTAACTCTACACCTAAAGCAACTAGAAAAGGAAGAAATGGAGAACCCCAGAGTTAGTAGAAGGAAAGAAATCTTAAAAATTAGGGCAGAAATAAATGCAAAAGAAACAAAATAGGCCATAGGAAAAATCAACAAAGCCAAAAGCTGGTTCTTTGAAAGGATAAATAAAATTGACAAACCACTAGCCAGACTCATTAAGAAACAAAAAGAGAAAAATCAAATCAATAAACTTAGAAATGAAAATGGAGAGATCACAACAGACAACACAGAAATACAAAGGATCATAAGAGACTACTATCAGCAACTATATGCCAATAAAATGGACAACGTGGAAGAAATGGACAAATTCTTAGAAAAGTACAACTTTCCAAAACTGAACCAGGAAGAAATAGAAAATCTTAACAGACCCATCACAAGCATGGAAATTGAAACTGTAATCAGAAATCTTCCTGCAAACAAAAGTCCAGGTCCAGATGGCTTCACAGCTGAATTCTACCAAAAATTTCGAGAAGAGCTAACACCTATCCTACTCAAACTCTTCCAGAAAATTGCAGAGGAAGGTAAACTTCCAAACTCATTCTATGAGGCCACCATCACCCTAATACCAAAACCTGACAAAGATGCCACAAAAAAAGAAAACTACAGGCCAATATCACTGATGAACATAGATGCAAAAATCCTCAACAAAATTCTAGCAATCAGAATCCAACAACACATTAAAAAGATCATACACCATGACCAAGTGGGCTTTATCCCAGGGATGCAAGGATTCTTCAATATCCGCAAATCAATCAATGTAATTCACCACATTAACAAATTGAAAAATAAAAGCCATATGATTATCTCAATAGATGCAGAGAAGGCCTTTGACAAAATTCAACATCCATTTATGATAAAAACTCTCCAGAAAGCAGGAATAGAAGGAACATACCTCAACATAATAAAAGCTATATATGACAAACCCACAGCAAACATTATCCTCAATGGTGAAAAATTGAAAGCATTTCCCCTAAAGTCAGGAACAAGACAAGGGTGCCCACTTTCACTGCTACTATTCAACATAGTTCTGGAAGTTTTGGCCACAGCAATCAGAGCAGAAAAAGAAATAAAAGGAATCCAGATTGGAAAAGAAGAAATAAAACTCTCACTGTTTGCAGATGACATGATCCTCTACATAGAAAACCCTAAAGACTCCACCAGAAAATTACTAGAGCTAATCAATGAATATAGTAAAGTTGCAGGATATAAAATCAACACACAGAAATCCCTTGTATTCCTATACACTAATAATGAGAAAGTAGAAAAAGAAATTAAGGAAACAATTCCATTCACCATTGCAACGAAAGGAATAAAATCTTAGGAGTATATCTACCTAAAGAAACTAAAGACCTATATATAGAAAATTATAAAACACTGATGAAAGAAATCAAAGAGGACACTAATAGATGGAGAAATATACAGTGGACAGGAATCTGAGCAAGCTCTGGGAGATAGTGAATGACAGCGAAGCCTGGCATGCTGCATTCCATGGGGTCACAAAGAGTCAGACATTATTTAGCAACTCAGCAACAAGAACACACACCTATTAGAACCGGTCCCTCCCTCCAGCCTCCTGCTTCCCATCCATCAACTCCACCACGTGTTCAAGTAAGGACCAGGATAGGAATGACATTTCCAATCAGAGCTTCTCTGTTTCAAGGGATTGAGGTGGGCTGAAATTTACCTGATCAGCCTTCCAGGAACCTTCCACAGGTCCCCTGGAAGAACTCAACCAGGAAGCACAGATGAAGACTACGGACTATATGCTTCTATTCAGCACCAGGGATGCTTCCTTGTTCACAACAAAATTACACTTGCTTCCTTTGTTTTTGTCCTTTCAGGTTCACCCCGACAGATTTATAGAGATAGCATCTAAGTTTAAGATTTACAATATGATAATCTTCATACAAGTGTCAGCTGGAAAATCTTTCCCAGAATAAGATTAAGGAACACATCCTTCCCTTCACGAAATTAGCAATTACTTGTTATTGTCACAGTGAGAACTTTAATGATTTACTCTCATAGAAACATTCAAGAATAAGAGACTCTACTGTTAACTGTTGTTTCCATGCTGTAACTTAGCCCCTCATAACTTACTCATCTTACAACTCAATGTTTTACCCTTGGATGAGCATCGCCACATTGGCCACCAACCTCAACCCCTCATGCCCACTTTCATTTTTATAGTTCAATGGTATTAGATCGAGTCCCTTAAAGAAAAATAAAATAAATAAAATTCGAAAGAGGAAAGTTCTGCTTCCAGAGAGCCACAGTTTTACTGGTCATGGGATTTTGCTCAGTTAAAACACCGAGTACTAGTGAAGGAGTAAGTGTGGGTAGTTGGTCCCCATCCTCCCAGCTTATTGCTCTAATTCCAGGGCAGGGGAAGAGGATGGAAATGACTGAGATCAGGATACATATTTCTTCATGCATTGTTCCCCTTTAGAACACCCTGAGATGTTCAACCTGTTAAGTTCAGAATTAGACTTAAATTCACGGCATGTGAAGAGATCAATATGCATGACCTTTGCTAAAACTATTTCTCAAAGTAAATTAATCAATAAATACTGTAAGGACTGTCAATACAATTTTGGGCTAGTAGGCTTTAAAAAAATTTCGGAGAACAGTGATAAGAGATAAAGGCAACATGAAATGTATTATTGTGAGAATATTAGCCAGGTAAGCAATGTGACATCATCTCCAGTTTCAGATAATCTCCATTATTGTTGTTGGTTTTGTTTTGTTTTTTGTTTTTTTGGTTAAAAATAAGACAGAGTTTTTTTAACATTACTTCTCGTAACTACCTGGGGATGCAGAATAATAGGTGTGGTCCTGGTCAGGCCATCAAAGATATAGGTTCAGAGGTGTGTGTTTCTGTGCGTGTCTGCGTGTGTGTGTGAGTGTATGTGTAGTGAAACTACCAAGGCAGAGGGTATGAGGGAATTTGAATTATATAAATCTTGCAATTTATCTTCTCACCATGCATAAGGGTATGTATCTTTTTCAGGGCCCAAATCTAACAATCTGTGAGCATGTTTGGACTGAGCTCCTCAAGGGGACATCACCTGTAGCCCAGGGCAGGGAGTCCCTGGGAGCCGAGCCGAGCTGTGACTAGGCCTGGGCGGCAGAGGGCAAATCTATGACTGAGGGGTTCTCCTCCTAAGGGGCATCATTCTTCTTGGCCACAGAGACAGAAGCAGGCGTTTCAGTGGAGCTCTTCTTGGTCTTGCCCTCTCCTCGTTCGTAATTCTGTCCCTGGGCGCAAGGTACTTGCTGCTGGTGGTGGCGTGGGGTTTGGGGACAGCAGGATCCATAGCGTGGAGGGGAACTTTGTGGCGGACTGTTGCTGGCTTCGTGCCCACTTTCGCTGTGCTCTGCCTCCAGCTCCTGCGCGATGTCTGGTGCGCTTCTTGGACCAGAAGTGGTGCCTCAGCCCCTAGGGCGACTCGGCGACTGGGCTGGGGCCCCGGCCCTGCCGAGGATGCCCCTCCTGCCTTGCGGTGGGGGCAGACCCAGGCTTCTGGTTGGATGAGGAGCTGCTGTGGTAGCCAGGATCTATGGGTGGCGGGTCACAGGCCCTGCGGGAGGGTGGGAAACGCCTCAGTCATTGGTCTTGGGAGCGACCAGGCAGAGGGCGTCTGAGGCCCTGGGCCACAGTGAAGTCTTCGTCATTGCCCTTGCATTCATCATCATCACCGTGTGTACACTAGGGACCTCGCAGTGGCATCACATGGCTGTGGATGCCGAAGTCCTGGCGGATGCTGGTGCAGTGGGCAGTGTAGGGGCTTCCCTCCAGTGGCGTGCCTGTTGGCCCCGTCACGTTAGCAGCCTCGGTGCCCTGCTCGCCCTGCACCACATCGAACTCCACCATCTCACCGTCATCCAAGCTGCCTCGGAAATTGCAGGGGTTTCTTCCGGTGATGGCCATATGGTGAACAAACACATCTTCCTGTGTATCATGCCTGCTGATGAAGCCGTACCCTTTCTTCTCCTTAAACCACATGACAGAGCCTAGGACCCTCTTAGTGATGACCTTCTTAGGCACCTTTCCCTTGGCGTCCCTGGTGGTGGCCTTGGGGCTCCCATCCCCGCTGAGGTGGCCTGGGTCTAGGGCTAGGTTCTGGTCTCTGCCACCCAAGGATGCCAGGGGTTTCCACGCGGTGTGAGGACAGCAGGACGCGGCCACGTCCTGGAGGGTGGCCTCTCCCGCCTCACTCATCAGGTCGTCCTTGCTCTCCTTTCTCCGAGAATCAGCGGGAAATTTGTCCTTCTGTGGTTGGAAGGGTGGGAGGGGGCTCGAGCTGGAGGCAGGAGCTTTTCTCTGGAAGTTTTGTGGGTCAGGGCCAAGGGCTCTCTGGATTTAGTCCGANTAGTGAAGGAGTAAGTGTGGGTAGTTGGTCCCCATCCTCCCGGCTTATTGCTCTAATTCCAGGGCAGGGGAAGAGGATGGAAATGACTGAGATCAGGATACATCTTTCTTCATGCATTGTTCCCCTTTAGAACACCCTGAGATGGTCAACCTGTTAAGTCCAGAATTAGACTTAAATTCATGGCTTGTGAAGAGATCAATATGTATGACCTTTGCTAAAACTCATTCTCAAAGTAAATTAATCAATAAATAAAGACTGTAAGGACTGTCAATACAATTTTGGGCTAGTAGGCTTTAAAAAAATTTCGGAGAACAGTGATAAGAGATAAAGGCAACATGAAATGTTTTATTGTGAGAATATTAGCCAGGTGAGCAATGTGACATCATCTCCAGTTTCAGATAATCTCCATTGTTGTTGGTTTTTTTGTTTATTTATTTACTTATTTTTTTGGTTAAAAATAAGACAGAGTTTTATTAACATTACTTCTCGTAATTACCTGGGGGGTGCAGAATAATAGGTGTGGTCCTGGGCAGGCCATCAAAGATATAGGTTCAGAAGTGTGTGTTTCTGTGCATGTCTGCGTGTGTGTGTGAGTGTGTGTGTGTAGTGAAACTACCAAGGCAGATGGTATGAGGGAATTTGAATTATATAAATCTTGCAATTTATCTTCTCACCATGCATAAGGGTATGTATCTTTTTCAGGGCCCAAATCTAACAATCTGTGTGCATGTTTGGACTGAGCTCCTCAAGGGGACATCACCTGTAGCCCAGGGCAGGGAGTCCCTGGGAGCCGAGCCAAGCTGTGACTAGGCCTGGGCGGCAGAGGGCGAATCTATGACTGAGGGGTTCTCCTCCTAAGGGGCATCGTTCTTCTTGGCCACAGAGACAGAAGCAGGCGTTTCAGTGGAGCTCTTCTTGATCTTGCCCTCTCCTCGTTCGTAATTCTGTCCCTGGGTGCAAGGTACTTGCTGCTGGTGGTGGCGTGGGGGGACAGCAGGATCCATAGTGTGGAGGGGGCCTTTGTGGCGGATTGTTGCTGGCTTCGTGCCCACTTTCACTGTGCTCTGCCTCCAGCTCCTGCGAGATGTCTGGTGCGCTTCTTGGACCAGAAGTGGTGCCTCAGCCCCTAGGGCGACTCGGAGACTGGGCTGGGGCCCCAATCCCACCGAGGATGCCACTCCTGCCTTGCAGTGGGGGCGGACCCAGGCTTCGGGTTGGATGAGGGGCTGCTGTGGTAGCCAGGATCTATGGGTGGCGGGTCACAGGCCCTGCGGGAGGGTGGGAAACGCCTCAGTCGTTGGTCTTGGGAGCGACCACGCAGAGGGCGTCTGAGGCCCTGGGCCACAGTGAAGTCTTCGCCATTGCCCTTGCATTCATCATCATCTCCCTCGGTGCTCTTGGGACCTCGCAGTGGCAACGCATGGCTGTGGATGCCGAAGTCCTGGCGGATGCTGGTGCAGTGGGCATTGTAGGGGCTTCCCTTCAGTGGCGCGCCTGCTGGCCCCGTCACGTTAGGAGCCTCGGTGCCCTGCTCGCCCTGCACCACATCGAACTCCACCATCTCACCGTCGTCCATGCTGCCTCGGAACTTGCAGGGGTTTCTTCCGGTGATGGCCATATGGTGAACAAACACATCTTCCTGTGTATCATGCCTGCTGATGAAGCCGTACCCTTTCTTCTCCTTAAACCACACGACAGAGCCTAGGACCCTCTTAGTGATGACCTTCTTAGGCACCTTTCCCTTGGCGTCCCTGGTGGTGGCCTTGGGGATCCCATCCCCGCTGAGGTGGCCTGGGTCTAGGGCTAGGTTCTGGTCTCTGCCTCCCAAGGATGCCAGGGGTTTCCACGCGGCGTGAGGACAGCAGGAAGCGGCCACGTCCTGGAGGGTGGCCTCTCCCGCCTCACTCATCAGGTCGTCCTTGCTCTCCTTTCTCCGAGAATCAGCGGGAAATTTGTCCTTCTGTGGTTGGAAGGGTGGGAGGGGGCTCGAGCTGGAGGCAGGAGCTTTTCTCTGGAAGGTTTGTGGGTTAGGGCCAAGGGCTCTCTGGATTTAGTCCGAGACTCTTGGAGTGGCCTGTGGCGTCTCCTGGGACAATGGGGACGCTGACCAAACAATGGCTGCCATGGTGATGGTGAGCTCTCGATGGGTGTGGGCTGGGTGGTTTCCTGAAGTAGCTTGAGCCGGGTGGAGGGAAGGGGGGCAGATACACTCTCCCCCTGCCTCACGCCACCACCTCATAGTACCTCCTGCTTCATGGTGGAGAAGGAGGCACACTTGAAGCTCTAGGAAAGGGCCTTGAGCACCCTCTTGCTTTTTTGAGTGGATGTGAGGAGTGGACCCACTTTCCACCCCTCTTCCTTGGTTGGGGAGATTCACAGCCTTCTAAGGACACTTGTTCAGTATTCACTCACTAACCTCTGGTCCTCTTCCGACCCCTGAGGAGCCCATTGTGTGGGTCAGGCGTTTTGTGTCACTTGAGGCAAGATGACAGCCGTGTGATTTGAAGACCAATCAAAGAAGCCTGCTGTGAGTTTTGCCTGTTTGTTTTGTTTTTCTTTCCCTTCTGAAGGCTGCCAGGCCTAGAATACTAGTGCTGAGAGGACCCTCAGGTAGTCCATGTTTATCCAGACTAGTGTTAAGTTTGTGTTGACCTAAAACTAATAGACTGCCAGGGATTGGTCCACCAAAAATGAGTTTACTCTAGATAAACAGAGATTTTCAATTCAGGATCTACAACCATGCTGAGCTACACGCAAGCTTCCCTAACAGGGAGAAGATAATTCTTTCTTTGAAAGAATGGGGAGGTTAGGAAGGCTGCACTAAGCAAAGTGTCCATGGGAGCCTGAGGCTTTGAGGTATGGTGGCTCTTCATTCACTGAGTCCTGACAGTCTCTATTTGGCTGAGCTCTTAGCACACAAGAAGAGGAAGGCTTTCTTCTTCATGCTGAGCTCTGCTGTCATGTCTGAGAGCCCTCCCTTCTGGCCTCCCAACTCTATCTTAATGGAAGTGTCTCTTTATTAATTTTTACCCTTCTCCCCTTTGACCAAAATCTTTCCCTGAAAGCATCACTGATCAAGAGTGAGATTTTTTCAGTTTCAGCAGCTTTCTGCCAACCCCTGCCCACCCTCCTTCCCCTCCTAAGCCACTCCCCCGCATCCTGCCCACACCCCCATGCCAGGAAAGACCTCTCCTAGGCATAGCATCCCATGTTATAGTGAAAGCCAAGAATTTGGAAGCATCTTGAATTCACTTTAGGGTAAGAAGGAGGGGCCAGAGGGAGAACTCTCAGGCACTTTTTCTCTAAAGTTCACGTTTTCAAGATCATAGCCACTGGAGATCACATGAAGCCTCATGCTCCCATCACACTTTTGGCAGACAACCTTTCAAGAGACATACTCTGAATATCCTGGGAAGGCTGTCTTATCAGATATCATGTCTGCTTCCACCTCAGAAAACCTCAACTCTCAGATCACTAGGTACTGTGCAGGTCCTGTCAGGAGCGGTGGTTTCTTTAGGCGTGTCATGTGAGTCCAAGTGTCTATTCCCTGGAGCTTGGTGGCCCAAGGGCTGGCTAGCAGTACCTGATAGGGGCCCTTACAACACGGTAGAGGTGACTCCTTCTGGAAGTGTTTCTGCCAGCAGATGTAACGTCCTTGTTGCAAGGTGTGTTGAAATATCAGAGGACTTCTCCTCTTCTCAGTGGTGGGTCAAAAGAGGGAGGAGCCAAGTGACTATCCTGTGACTGTCTCAAAGGGTGAGAGTTTATGTGTTCCAAACAGAGTGGATCTGTGATTCAGAAGGACCAAAAGGCAATGCTTTTGGCCAAGGTAATTGGAGGGCCTCCATAAATCTAGCCAACTGATTTGTGGTCTTAATAGTGTCATTCAGTTCAGTTCATTCACTCAGTCGTGTCAGACTCTTTGCGACCCCATGAATCACAACACACCAGGCCTCCCTGTCCATCACCAACTCTCGGAGTTCACTCAGACTCACGACCATTGAGTCAGTGACGCTGTCCAGCCATCTCATCCTCTGTCGTCCCCTTCTCCTCCTGCCCCCAATCCCTCCCAGCGTCAGAGTCTTTTCCAATGAGTCAACTGTTCTCATTAGGTGGTCAAAGTACTGGAGTTTCAGCTTCAGCATCATTCCCTCCAAAGAAATCCCAGTGCTGGTCTCCTTCAGAATGGACTGGTTGGATCTCCTTGCAGTCCAAGGGACTCTCAGGAGTCTTCTCCAACACCCCAGTTCAAAATCATCAACTCTTCAGCAGTCAGCTTTCTTCACAGTCGAGCTCTCACATCCATACATGACCACTGGAAAAACCATAGAGTTTACTAGAGAGACCTTTGTTGGCAAAGTAACATCTCTGCTTTTCAATATGCTATCTAGGTTGGTCATAACTTTTCTTCCAAGGAGTAAGCGTCTTTTAATTCCATGGCTGCAGTCACCATCTGCAGTCGTTTTGGAACCCCCAAAAAATGAAGTCTGACACTGTTTCCACTGTTTAAACCAGAGGAGTGAGGCTAGTCAGCTCTGTGAAAGTATTGTAAAACTAGCCGAATGGTGCAGACTTGTGGAAGTAAGTGACCAGTAAAATGGGGGGCCTCTATCATTTGGAAGTTTGAGAGGAGTTCTCCAGAGAGGGATAATCTTTTCCAAAAGGACTTTAGTCACAGAAGAGGCAGTAGCCTTTCTGCAAGGCAAGGTTTCAGTCCAATGTGAAAACATACTGACCGTGACTTAAACACATCCATGGGATGGAGGAGGTTGTAAGGAATCCTATTTCCAGTGCCTGAATGCTCCACTGAGGCCGTTTAAACTGTCCAGGAGGAGTACAGCCGGTCTTCTCTGGTGTGTATTTTGGACAAGTGGGTCACGTGGTTTCAAAGGTGATATACAGCTATGATAGCTAAGTTGACACAAGCATGATACACATCATACACCATAAGGGAGCTACAGATGAAAGAACAGGAGAGCACCACATACCTGTTGGTAAAGACCCTGATGCTGGGGAAGATTGAAGGCAACAGGAAAAGAGGGCGACAGAGGATGAGATGGGTCAATAGCATGACTGACTCAGTGGACAGGAACCTGAGCAAGCTCTGGGAGATAGTGAAGGACAGGGAAACCTGGCATGCTGCAGTCCATGGGGTCACAAAGAGTCAGACATGATTTAGTGACTCAGCAGCAAGAACATATGCCTATTAGAACTGCTCCTTCCCTCCCCTCTCCCCAAATGCAAACACCAAATACTGGAGGCTGGGAAACAACACTAACTTTAACTCATTGCTGAAAGAATCCATTTGCTGCCACTTGAGAATGAGATTATCGATATTTTCTGAAGCTAATTGGGCCTCAAACCTTGAGATACATTGAGGTAGGCACTTTTTGGCCCCTTGTTAGTGTTTCTGCACCAATAGTGATTCACAGATGCTATCATTCCATCAGTCGGTAGTAGTTTAATGCACGTTACAGTGGCTCCGAGGGGGACTTTTAGTCTCCAGTAAAGCTGTGCTGCTATTTGGTCTGACTTGGATCTTTCCTTTTTTTTTTTTTTTTTAATTTTTATTTTTACTTTATTTTGCTTTAGAATACTGTATTGGTTTTGCCATACATTGACATGAGTCAGCCACGGGTGTACATGAGTTCCCAATCCTGAACCCCCTCTCCCACCTCTCACCCCATATCATCTCTCTGGATCGTCCCCATGCACCAGCCCCAAGCATCCGGTATCCTGTATCGAACATAGACTGGTGATTCACTTCTTACCTGATAGTATACATGTTTCAATGCCATTTTCCCAAATCATTCCACCCTCTCCCTCTCCAACAGAGTCTAAAAGTCCATTCGATACATCTGTGTCTCTTTTGCTGTCTCGCGTAGAGGGTCATCATTACCATCTTTCTAAATTCCATATATATGTGTTAGTATACTGTATTGGTGTTTTTCTTTCTGGCTTACTTCACTCTGTATAATCGGCTCCAGTTTCATCCACCTCATTAGAACTGATTCAAATGTATTCTTTTTAATGGCTGAGTAATACTCCATTGTGTATATGTACCACAGCTTTCTTATCCATTCATCTGCTGATGGACATCTAAGTTGTTTCCATGTCCTGGCTATTATAAACAGTGCTGCGATGAACATTGGGGTACACGCATCTCTTTCAATTCTGGTTTCCTCAGTTTGTATGCCCAGCAGTGGGATTGCTGGGTCATAAGGCAGTTCTATTTGCAATTTTTTAAGGACTCTCCACACTGTTCTCCATAGTGGCTGTACTAGTTTGCATTCCCACCAACAGTGTAGGAGGGTTCCCTTTTCTCCACACCCTCTCCAGCATTTATTGCTTGTCAACTTTTGGATCGCTGCCATTCTGACTGGTGTGAAGTGGTACCTCATTGTGGTTTTGATTTGCATTTCTCCGATAATGAGAGATGTTGAGCATCTTTTCATGTGTTTCTTAGCCATCTGTATGTCTTCTTGGAGAAATGTCTATTTAGCTCTTTGGCCCACTTTTTGATTGGGTCATTTATTTTTCTGGAATTGAGCTGCAGAAGTTGCTTGTATATTTTTGAGATTATTTGTTTGTCAGTTGCTTCATTTGCTATTATTTTCTCCCATTCTGAAGGCTGTCTTTTCACCTTGCTTATAGTTTCCTTTGTTGTGCAGAAGGTTTTAATTTTAATTAGATCCCATTTGTTTATTTTTGCTTTTATTTCCAGTATTCTGGGAGGTGGATCATAGAGGATCTTGCTGTGATTTATGTCAGAGAGTGTTTTGCCTATGTTCTCCTTTAGGAGTTTTACAGTTTCTGGTCTTACGTTTAGATCTTTTCTCCATTTTGAGTTTATTTTTGTGTATGGTGTTAGAAAGTGATCTAGTTTCATTCTTTTACAAGTGGTTGACCAGTTTTCCCAGCACCACTTGTTAAAGAGATTGTCTTTAAGCCATTGTATATTCTTGCCTCCTTTGTCGAAGATAAGGTGTCCATAGATGTGTGGATTTATCTCTGGGCTTTCCATTTTGTTCCATTGATCTATATTTCTGTCTTTGTGCCAGTATCATACTGTCTTTGATGAGTGTGGCTTTGTAGTAGAGCCTGAAGTCAGGCAGGTTGATTCCTCCAGTTCCATTCTTCTTTCTCAAGATAGCTTTGGCTAGTCGAGGTTTTTTGTATTTCCATACAAATTGTGAAATTATCTGTTCTAGCTCTGTGAAAATACCACTGGTAGCTTGATAGGGATTGCATTGAACCTGTAGATTGCTTTGGGTTGTATACTCATGTTCACTATATTGATACTTCCAATCCATGAACATGGTCTATTTCTCCATCTATTAGTGTCCTCTTTGATTTCTTTCATCAGTGTTTTATAATTTTCTATATATAGGTCTTTAGTTTCTTTAGGTAGGTTTATTCCTAAGTATTTTATTCTTTTTGTTGCAATGGTGAATGGAATTGTTTCCTTAATTTCTTTTTCTACTTTCTCATTATTAGTGTATAGGATTGCAAGGGATTTCTGTGTGTTGATTTTATATCCTGTAATTTTACTATATTGATTGATTAGCTCTAGTAATTTTCTGGTGGAGTCTTTAGGGTTTTCTATGTAGAGGATCATGTCATCTGCAAACAGTGAGAGTTTTACTTCTTCTTTTCCAATTTGGATTCCTCTTATTTCTTTTTCTGCTTTGATTGCTGCTGCCAAAACTTCCAGAACTATCTTGAATAGTAGCAGTGAAAGTGGGCACCCTTGTCTTGTTCCTGACTTTAAGGGAAATGCTTTCAGTTTTTCACCATTGAGGATAATGTTTGCTGTGGGTTTGTCATATATAGCTTTTATTATGTTGAGTTATGTTCCCTCTATTCCTGCTTTCTGGAGAGTTTTTATTATCATAAATGGATGTTGAATTTTGTCAAAGGCCTTCTCTGCATCTATTGAGATAATCATATGGCTTTTACTTTTCAACTTGTTAATGTGGTGAATTACACTGATTGATTTTCAGATATTGAAGAATCTTTGCATCACTGGGATAAAGCCCACTAGGTCATGGTGTATGATCTTTTTAATGTGTTGTTGGATTCTGATTTATAGAATTTTGTTAAGGATTTTTGCATCTATGTTCATCAGTAATAAAGGTCTATAGTTTTTCTTTTTTTTGCGGCATCTTTGTCAGGTTTTGCTATTAGGGTAATGGTGGCCTCATAGAATGAGTTTGGAAGTTTACCTTCCTCTAGAATTTTCTGGAAGAGTTTGAGTAGGATAGGTGTTAGCTCTTCTCTAAATTTTTGGTAGAATTCAGCTGTGAAGCCGTCTGGACCTGGGCTTTTGTTTGCAGGAAGATTTCTGATTACAGTTTCAATTTCCGTGCTTGTGATGGGTCTGTTAAGATTTTCTATTTCTTCCTGGTTCAGTTTTGGAAAGTTGTACTTTTCTAAGAACGTGTCCACTTCTTCCACGTTGTCCATTCTATTGGCATATAATTGCTGATAGTAGTCTCTTATGGTCCTTTGTATTTCTGTGTTGTCTGTTGTGATCTCTGCATTTGCATTTCTAATTTTATTGATTTGATTTTTCGCCCTTTGTTTCTTGATGAGTCTGGCTAATGGTTTCTCAATTTTATTTATCTTCTCAAAGAAACAGCTTTTGGCTTTGTTGATTTTTGCTATGGTCTCTTGTTTCTTTTGCATTTATTTCTGCCCTAATTTTTAAGATTTCTTCCCTTCTACTAACTCTGGGGTTCTCCATTTCTTCCTTTTCTAGTTGCTTTAGGTGTAGAGTTAGGTTACTTATTTGACTTTTTTCTTGTTTCTTGAGGTATGCCTGTATTGCTATGAACTTTCCTCTTAGCACTGCTTTTACAGTGTCCCACAGGTTTGGGGTTGTTTTGTTTTCATTTTCATTCGTTTCTGTGCATATTTTGATTTCTTTTTTAATTTCTTCTGTGATTTGTTGGTTATTCAGAAGTGTGTTGTTCAGCCTCCATATGTTGGAATTTTTAATCATTTTTTCTCCTGTAATTGAGATCTAATCTTAATGCATTATGGTCAGAAAAGATGCTTGGAATGATTTCGATTTTTTTGAATTTATCAAGGCTAGATTTATGACCCAGGATGTGATCTATCCTGGAGAAGGTTCCATGAGCACTTGAGAAAAAGGTGAAATTCATTGTTTTGGGGTGAAATGTCCTATAGATATCAATTAGGTCTAACTGGTCTATTGTATAATTTAAAGTTTGCATTTCTTTGTTAATTTTCTGTTCAGTTGATCTGTCCATAGGTGTGAGTGGGGTATTAAAGTCTCCCAGTATTATTGTGTTATTGTTAATTTCCCCTTTCACACTTGTTAGCATTTGCCTTACACATTGCGGGTCTCCTATATTGGGTGCATATATATTTATAATTGTTATATCTTCTTCTTGGATTGATCCTTTGATCGTTATGTAGTGGCCTTCTTTGTTTCTTTTCACAGCCTTTGTTTTAAAGTCTATTTTATCGGATATGAGTATTGCTACTCCTGCCTTCTTTTGGTCTCTATTTGTGTTCAATAACTTTTTCCAGCCCTTCACTTTCAGTCTATATGTGTCCCTTGTTTTGAGGTGGGTCTATTGTAGGCAGCATATATAGGCGTCTTGTTTTTGTATCCATTCAGCCAGTCTTTGCCTTTTGGTTGGGGCATTCAACCCATTTACGTTTAAGGTAATTATTGATAAGTATGATCCCGTTGCCATTTACTTTGTTGTTTTGGGTTCGGGTTTACATGCCCTTTTTGTGTTTCCTGTCTAGAGAATATCTTTTAGCATTTGTTGGAGAGCTGGTTTGGTGGTGCTGAATTTTCTCAGCTTTTGCTTGTCTGGAAAGCTTTTGATTTCTCCTTCATATTTGAATGAAATCCTTGCTGGGGACAGTCATCTGGGCTGTAGGTTATTGTCTTTCATCACTTTAAGTATGTCTTGCCATTCCCTCCTGGCCTGAAGCATTTCTATTGAAAGATCTGCAGTTATCCTTATGGGAATCCCCTTGTGTGTTATTTGTTGTTTTTCCCTTGCTGCTTTTAATATTTGTTCTTTGTGTTTAACCTTTGTTAATTTGATTAATATGTGTCTTGGGGTGTTTCACCTTGGACTTATCCTGCTTGGAATTCTCTGGGTTTCTTGGACTTGGGCGATTATTTCTTTCCCCATTTTAGGGAAGTTTTCAACTATTATCTCCTCAAGTATTTTATCATGGTCGTTCTTTTTGTCTTCTTCTTCTGGGACTCCTATAATTCGAATGTTGGAGCATTTCATATTGTCCTGGAGATCACTGAGATTGTCCTCATTTCTTTTAATTCGTTTCTCTTTTATCCTCTCTGATTCATTTATTTCTACCATTCTATCTTCCATTTCACTAATCCTATCTTCTGCCTCTGATATTCTACTATTTGTTGCCTCCAGAGTGTTTCTGATCTCATTTATTGCATTATTCATTATATATTGACTCTTTCTTATTTCTTCTAGGTCCTTGTTAAACCTTTCTTGCATCTTCTCAATCCTTGTCTCCAGGCTATTTATCTGTGATTCCATTTTGATTTCAATATTTTGGATCATTTTCACTATCATTATTCAGAATTTTTTCTCACATAGATTCCTTATCACTTCCTCTGTTGTTTGGGTTGATGGGTTTTCTCCTGTTCCTTTACCTGCTGGTTTTCCTCTGTCTCTTCATCTTGGTTATATTGCTGCGTTTTGGGTGGCCTTTCTGTATTCTAGGAATTTGTGGCGTTCTCTTTATTATGGAGTTTCCTCACTGTGGGTGGGGTTGTATCAGTGGCTTGTCAAGGTTTCTTGGTTAGGGAAGCTTGTGTCAGAGTTCTGGTGGGTGGAGCTGGATTTCTTTTCTCTGGAGTGCAATGAAGTGTCCAGTAATATGTTATGAAACATCTGTAGTTTTGGAGTAAATTTGAACTGTCTGTAAATTGAAGCTCAGGGGTGTGTTTCTGTGTTGCTGGAGAACTTGTGTGGTATGTCTTGCTCTGGAACTTGTTGGCCCTTGGGTGGAGCTTGGTTTCAGTGTAGGTATGGAGGCGTTTGATGAGCTCCTATCGATTAATGTTCCCTGGATTCAGGAGTTCTCTGATGTTCTCAGGATTTGGACTTAAGCCTCCTGCTTCTGGTTTTCAGTTTTATTTTTACAGTAGCCTCAAGACTTCTCCATCTATACAGCACCAATGATAAACCATCTAGGTTAAAGATCAAAAGTTTCTCCACATTCAGGGACACCCAGAGAGGTTCACTGAGTTACATGGAGAAGAGAAGAGGGAGGGAGTAGTTAGAGCTGACTGGAATAAGATGCGGTGAGATCAAAAGAGGAGAAAGCAAGCTAGCCAGTAATCACTTCCTTATGTTCGTTCCACAGTCTGGACCGCTCAGAGATGTTCACGGAGTTATACAGGGAAGAGGAGAGGGAGGAAGTAGACAGAGGTGGCCAGGAGGATAAAAGAGGGAAATGAAAAGGAGAGAGACAGATCCAGCCAGTAACCAGTTCCCTAAGTGTGCTCCATCGTCTGGAACACACAGAGATTCACAGAGTTGGGTAGAGAAGAGAAGGGGGAGGGAGGAGACAGAGACAACCTGGTGGAGAAAAAGGAGAGTCCAAAGGAGTAGAGAGTGGTCAAGCCAGTAATCTCGCTCTCGGGTAAAATTGGGTACTGAAGATTGGATTTTTAAATGTACAAAGTTGACAACAAATACCAAAAAGCAAATATTAAACATCTGTTTTTGAAGATAACGATCTGCTTTTCTGGGTGCCTTATATCCTCTGCCAGCATTCAGAAATTGTTTTGTAGAATTTACTCAGCGTTGAACTGTTTTTTTGATGAATTTGTGGGGGAGAAAGTGGTCTCCCCGTCCTATTCCTCTGCCATCTTAGGACCACCCCGGATCTTTTCCTTTTAATGAAACCAACAATTGTTTAACCCTCCAGTCTTACTTTCCTTTTTCTAAGGCTAAGTGTCAGGCCCCTCTAGCCAGTTTTCCCAAGTTATAATTTGGATAAATATTCCTGTGCACCATGACAGAGGTCTGGCTACTGTCAGTTACTTTAAGAGCAGCATTCCTTGGGGAAGTATCAGCAAGGTGATTTGATTTGCCTTAGCCTCCAGAGCATCAAGTTTTGAATGCCTTGGTAAGGATTGCATCCACTAATCCCTGGACAAAAGCCATCTTAAATTTTGCTTCCGCTGGCAATTAGGGAGTCGTGTTGCTTCTACACTATTCCAAAGCCATGATTTACTGTGAAAGCGTATCTACTATAAATTAAATGTTATTAGTTTTTCAATTGAGAAGACTCTTGAGAGTGGCCTGGGCTGCAAGGATATCAAGCCAATCAATCTTAAAGGAAATCCGCCCTGAATATTCATGGGAAGGATTGATGCTGAAGCTGAAGCTCCGGTACTTTGGCCCCCTGAGGGGAAAGGACCCTGATGCTAGGAAAGATGGAAGACAAAAGGAGAAGGGGCTGGTAGAGGATGAGATGGTTAGATAGCATCAGTGACTCAGTGGACATGAAATTGAGCAAACTCCAAGTGATAGTGAAGGACAGGGAAGCCTGGCGTGCTGGAGTCCATGGGGCTGCAAAGAGGGAGACACGACCTAGTGACTGAACAGAGCAGAAAGTTCAAGCCTGTGTGCCTGCTAAGTCACTTCAGTCATGTCTGACTCTTTGGGACCCCATGGACTGTAGCCCTCGAGGCTCCTCTGTCCATGAGATTCTCCAGGCAAGAACACTGGAGTGGGTTGCCATACCCTCCTCCCAAGCCTGGGTAAGAACAGAGAACTCGTGCTTCTCTTTCACGGTGGTGGAGTAGAAGGGCATGTGCTCCTCTCCTCCTGAGAGAGCACCAAAACTGCAACTGGGGGTTGAACGACCATTGACAGGAGGATGCTGGAGCTCACCAAAAACAAATACTTCTTTTCCAAAAACAAGAAGAAACCACAACGAGACAGGAAAATCAAAACACGGGAAAGTCAAATCCCATACCGGCCGGGAGCAGATACCTAGGCAAGAACACTGGAGTGGGTTGCCATACCCTCCTCCCAAGCCTGGGTAAGAACAGAGAACTCGTGCTTCTCTTTCACAATGGTGGAGTAGAAGGGCATGTGCTCCTCTCCTCCTGAGAGAGCACCAAAACTGCAACTAGGTGTTGAACGACCATTGACAGGAGGATGCTGGAGCTCACCAAAAACAAATACTTCTTTTCCAAAAACAAAAAGAAACCACAACGAGACAGGAAAATCAAAACAGGGGAGAGTCAAATCCCATACCGGCCGGGAGCAGATAGCACAAACTGGAGAAGAATAATTCCAAAGACATTCTCCCACTGGTGTGAAGGTCCAGAGACTCACATCAGGCTTCCCAGTCTGGAAATCTGGCACAGGGACTGGAATTCCCAGGGAATCTGCCATTGACTGCCAGCGGGATTTGATTACAAGCCTTCCAGAGCACTGGGGGAAACAGAGATGCCACTCTTGGAGGGCACAGACAAAACCGTGCCTGCCCCAAGGCTCATGGGAAAGGAGCAGTGACAGCACAAGAGACTGAAGCAGACAGACCTACTCGCTAGTGTTGCAGATGTGAGTTGGCAGTGGCTCGCTGCAGGGACTTTCTCTGCATCTATTGAGATAATCATATGGCTTTTATTTTTCAATTTGTTAATGTGGTGAATTACATTGATTGATTTGCGGATATTGAAGAATCCTTGCATCCCTGGGATAAAGCCCACTTGGTCATGGTGTATGATCTTTTTAATGTGTTGTTGGATTCTGATTGCTAGAATTTTGTTGAGGATTTTTGCATCTATGTTCATCAGTGATATTGGCCTGTAGTTTTCTTTTTTTGTAGTATCTTTGTCAGGTTTTGCTAGTAGGGTAATGGTGGCCTCATAGAATGAGTTTGGAAGTTTACCTTCCTCTGCAATTTTCTGGAAGAGTTTGAGTAGGATAGGTGTTAGCTCTTCTCTAAATTTTTGGTAGAATTCAGCTGTGAAGCCGTCTGGACCTGGACTTTTGTTTGCAGGAAGATTTCTGATTACAGTTTCAATTTCCATGCTTGTGATGGGTCTGTTAAGATTTTCTATTTCTTCCTGGTTCAGTTTTGGAAAGTTGTACTTTTCTAAGAATTTGTCCATTTCTTCCACGTTGTCCATTTTATTGGCATATCATTGCTGATAGTAGTCTCTCATGATCCTTTGTATTTCTGTGTTGTCTGTTGTGATCTCTCCATTTTCATTTCTAAGTTTATTGATTTGATTTTTCTCTTTTTGTTTCTTAATGAGTCTGGCTAGTGGTTTGTCAATTTTATTTATCCTTTCAAAGTACCAGCTATTAGCTTTGTTGATTTTTCCTATGGCCTGTTTTGTTTCTTTTGCATTTATTTCTACCCTAATTTTTAAGATTTCTTTCCTTCTACTAACTCTGGGGTTCTCCATTTCTTCCTTTTCTAGTTGCTTTAGGTGTAGAGTTAGGTTATTTATTTGACTTTTTTCTTGTTTCTTGAGGTATGCCTGTATTGCTATGAACTTTCCTCTTAGCACTGCTTTTATAGCATCCCACAGGTGTTGGGTTGTTGTGTTTTCATTTTCATTATTTTCCATGCATATTTTGATTTCTTTTTTGATTTCTTCTGTGATTTGTTGGTTATTCTGAAGCGTGTTGTTCAGCCTCCATATGTTGGAGTTTTTAATCGTTTTTCTCCTGTAATTGACATCTAATCTTAATGCATTATGGTCAGAAAAGATACTTGGAATGATTTCATTTTTTTAAAATTTATCAAGGTTAGATTTATGGCCCAGGATGTGATCTATCCTGGAGAAGGTTCCGTGAGCACTTGAGAAAAAGGTGAAATTCTTTGTTTTGGGGTGAAATGTCCAATAGATATCAATTAGGTCTAACTGGTCTATTTTATCATTTAAAGTTTGCGTTTCTTTGTTAATTTTCTGTTTACTTGATCTGTCCATAGATGTGAGTGGGGTATTAAAGTCTCCCAGTAGTATTGTGTTATTGTTAATTTTCCCTTTCACACTTGTTAGCATTTGTCTTACACAGTGCGGTTCTCCTATATTGGGTGCATATATATTTATAATTGTTATATCTTCTTCTTGGATTGATCATTTGGTCATTATGTAGTGGCCTTCTTTGTTTCTTTTCACAGCCTTTGTTTTAAAGTCTATTTTATCAGATATGAGTATTGACACTCCTGCCTTCTTTTGGTCTCTATTTGCGTGGAATATCTTTTTCTAGCCCTTCAGTCTGTATGTGTCCCTTGTTTTGAAGTGGGTCTCTTGTAAGCAGCATATAGAGGGGTCTTGCTTTTGTATCCATTCAGCCAGTCTTTGCCTTTTGGTTGGAGCATTCAACCCATTTACGTTTAAGGTAATTATTGATAAGTATGATCCCGTTGCCATTTACTTTGTTGTTTTGGGTTCGGGTTTACATGCCCTTTTTGTGTTTCCTGTCTAGAGAATATCTTTTAGCATTTGTTGGAGAGCTGGTTTGGTGGTGCTGAATTTTCTCAGCTTTTGCTTGTCTGGAAAGCTTTTGATTTCTCCTTCATATTTGAATGAAATCCTTGCTGGGGACAGTCATCTGGGCTGTAGGTTATTGTCTTTCATCACTTTAAGTATGTCTTGCCATTCCCTCCTGGCCTGAAGCATTTCTATTGAAAGATCTGCAGTTATCCTTATGGGAATCCCCTTGTGTGTTATTTGTTGTTTTTCCCTTGCTGCTTTTAATATTTGTTCTTTGTGTTTAACCTTTGTTAATTTGATTAATATGTGTCTTGGGGTGTTTCACCTTGGACTTATCCTGCTTGGAATTCTCTGGGTTTCTTGGACTTGGGCGATTATTTCTTTCCCCATTTTAGGGAAGTTTTCAACTATTATCTCCTCAAGTATTTTATCATGGTCGTTCTTTTTGTCTTCTTCTTCTGGGACTCCTATAATTCGAATGTTGGAGCATTTCATATTGTCCTGGAGATCACTGAGATTGTCCTCATTTCTTTTAATTCGTTTCTCTTTTATCCTCTCTGATTCATTTATTTCTACCATTCTATCTTCCATTTCACTAATCCTATCTTCTGCCTCTGATATTCTACTATTTGTTGCCTCCAGAGTGTTTCTGATCTCATTTATTGCATTATTCATTATATATTGACTCTTTCTTATTTCTTCTAGGTCCTTGTTAAACCTTTCTTGCATCTTCTCAATCCTTGTCTCCAGGCTATTTATCTGTGATTCCATTTTGATTTCAATATTTTGGATCATTTTCACTATCATTATTCAGAATTTTTTCTCACATAGATTCCTTATCACTTCCTCTGTTGTTTGGGTTGATGGGTTTTCTCCTGTTCCTTTACCTGCTGGTTTTCCTCTGTCTCTTCATCTTGGTTATATTGCTGCGTTTTGGGTGGCCTTTCTGTATTCTAGGAATTTGTGGCGTTCTCTTTATTATGGAGTTTCCTCACTGTGGGTGGGGTTGTATCAGTGGCTTGTCAAGGTTTCTTGGTTAGGGAAGCTTGTGTCAGAGTTCTGGTGGGTGGAGCTGGATTTCTTTTCTCTGGAGTGCAATGAAGTGTCCAGTAATATGTTATGAAACATCTGTAGTTTTGGAGTAAATTTGAACTGTCTGTAAATTGAAGCTCAGGGGTGTGTTTCTGTGTTGCTGGAGAACTTGTGTGGTATGTCTTGCTCTGGAACTTGTTGGCCCTTGGGTGGAGCTTGGTTTCAGTGTAGGTATGGAGGCGTTTGATGAGCTCCTATCGATTAATGTTCCCTGGATTCAGGAGTTCTCTGATGTTCTCAGGATTTGGACTTAAGCCTCCTGCTTCTGGTTTTCAGTTTTATTTTTACAGTAGCCTCAAGACTTCTCCATCTATACAGCACCAATGATAAACCATCTAGGTTAAAGATCAAAAGTTTCTCCACATTCAGGGACACCCAGAGAGGTTCACTGAGTTACATGGAGAAGAGAAGAGGGAGGGAGTAGTTAGAGCTGACTGGAATAAGATGCGGTGAGATCAAAAGAGGAGAAAGCAAGCTAGCCAGTAATCACTTCCTTATGTTCGTTCCACAGTCTGGACCGCTCAGAGATGTTCACGGAGTTATACAGGGAAGAGGAGAGGGAGGAAGTAGACAGAGGTGGCCAGGAGGATAAAAGAGGGAAATGAAAAGGAGAGAGACAGATCCAGCCAGTAACCAGTTCCCTAAGTGTGCTCCATCGTCTGGAACACACAGAGATTCACAGAGTTGGGTAGAGAAGAGAAGGGGGAGGGAGGAGACAGAGACAACCTGGTGGAGAAAAAGGAGAGTCCAAAGGAGTAGAGAGTGGTCAAGCCAGTAATCTCGCTCTCGGGTAAAATTGGGTACTGAAGATTGGATTTTTAAATGTACAAAGTTGACAACAAATACCAAAAAGCAAATATTAAACATCTGTTTTTGAAGATAACGATCTGCTTTTCTGGGTGCCTTATATCCTCTGCCAGCATTCAGAAATTGTTTTGTAGAATTTACTCAGCGTTGAACTGTTTTTTTGATGAATTTGTGGGGGAGAAAGTGGTCTCCCCGTCCTATTCCTCTGCCATCTTAGGACCACCCCGGATCTTTTCCTTTTAATGAAACCAACAATTGTTTAACCCTCCAGTCTTACTTTCCTTTTTCTAAGGCTAAGTGTCAGGCCCCTCTAGCCAGTTTTCCCAAGTTATAATTTGGATAAATATTCCTGTGCACCATGACAGAGGTCTGGCTACTGTCAGTTACTTTAAGAGCAGCATTCCTTGGGGAAGTATCAGCAAGGTGATTTGATTTGCCTTAGCCTCCAGAGCATCAAGTTTTGAATGCCTTGGTAAGGATTGCATCCACTAATCCCTGGACAAAAGCCATCTTAAATTTTGCTTCTGCTGGCAATTAGGAAGTCGTGTTGCTTCTACACTATTCCAAAGCCATGATTTACTGTGAAAGCGTATCTCCTATAAATTAAATATTATTAGTTTTTCAATTGAGAAGACTCTTGAGAGTCGCCTGGGCTGCAAGGATATCAAGCCAATCAATCTTAAAGGAAATCCACCCTGAATATTCATGGGAAGGATTGATGCTGAAGCTGAAGCTCCGGTACTTTGGCCCCCTGAGGGGAAAGGACCCTGATGCTAGGAAAGATGGAAGACAAAAGGAGAAGGGGCTGGTAGAGGATGAGATGGTTAGATAGCATCAGTGACTCAGTGGACATGAAATTGAGCAAACTCCAAGTGATAGTGAAGGACAGGGAAGCCTGGCGTGCTGGAGTCCATGGGGCTGCAAAGAGGGAGACACGACCTAGTGACTGAACAGAGCAGAAAGTTCAAGCCTGTGTGCCTGCTAAGTCACTTCAGTCATGTCTGACTCTTTGGGACCCCATGGACTGTAGCCCTCGAGGCTCCTCTGTCCATGAGATTCTCCAGGCAAGAACACTGGAGTGGGTTGCCATACCCTCCTCCCAAGCCTGGGTAAGAACAGAGAACTCGTGCTTCTCTTTCACAATGGTGGAGTAGAAGGGCATGTGCTCCTCTCCTCCTGAGAGAGCACCAAAACTGCAACTAGGTGTTGAACGACCATTGACAGGAGGATGCTGGAGCTCACCAAAAACAAATACTTCTTTTCCAAAAACAAAAAGAAACCACAACGAGACAGGAAAATCAAAACAGGGGAGAGTCAAATCCCATACCGGCCGGGAGCAGATAGCACAAACTGGAGAAGAATAATTCCAAAGACATTCTCCCACTGGTGTGAAGGTCCAGAGACTCACATCAGGCTTCCCAGTCTGGAAATCTGGCACAGGGACTGGAATTCCCAGGGAATCTGCCATTGACTGCCAGCGGGATTTGATTACAAGCCTTCCAGAGCACTGGGGGAAACAGAGATGCCACTCTTGGAGGGCACAGACAAAACCGTGCCTGCCCCAAGGCTCATGGGAAAGGAGCAGTGACAGCACAAGAGACTGAAGCAGACAGACCTACTCGCTAGTGTTGCAGATGTGAGTTGGCAGTGGCTCGCTGCAGGGACGGGGCACTGGCAACAGCAGTCCTGGAAGCTTCCCTCTGGCATAAGCTCTCTTGGAGGTTGCCATTAACTCTACCATAGAGCTCAAAGAGCCCCAGGGCTGGGTAGCCTTAGGCCAAACATCTAACAGGGAGGAGGCACAGCCCCACTCATCAGCAGATAGCTTGAGTTTTACTGAGCACAGCCCTGCCCACCAGAGCGAGAATGAAGTTTTCACACCACCAGTCCCTCCCATCAGGAAGCTTACACGAGCCTCATAGCCTCACCTACCCAAGGGAAGACAGAAGAAGCAAGGAGAACCACAATCCCACAGCAGCCAGAACAGGAACCCCATTACAGAGAGTTAATGAGAATGAGTGATTGAACAACAATGCCTAAATCCTGGTTTTTGCTCAGTTGCTCAGTGGGTCTGACTCTTTTGGGATCCCACAGACTGTGGCATGCCAGCCTTCCCTTTCCTTCACCGTCTCCCGAAGTTTGCTCAAACTCACGTCCATTGAGTCAGCGATGTTATCCAACCATCTCACCTTCTGTCCTCCCCTTCTCATCCCGCCTTCTGACTTTGCCCGTATCCGAGGGTTTTCTGGTGAGTCGGCTCTTGGCAGCAACGGCCAAAGTATTGCAATGACAGCATCAGTCCTTCCAGTGAATATTCAGGGTTGATTTCTTTCAGGGCTGACTGCTGGGTTCTCCGTGCAGTCCAACGGACTCTCAGGAGTCTTCTCCAACACCACAGTTCAAAAGCATCAGTTCTTCGGTGCTCAGCTTTTCTTTATGGTCCAGTTCTCACATCCACATGTGACTATTGGAAAAACCATAGCTCTGACTCAGACAGGTCATTTTCGGAAAAGTGGTGTCTCTGCTTTTTAATATGCTGACTAGGTTGGTCATAGCTTTTCTTCCAAGGAGCAAGCACCTTTCAATTTCATGGCTGCAGCCACCGCCTGCAGTGAGTTTGGAGCCCTAGAAAATAAAGACTGTCACTGTTTCCCTAACTATTTGCCGTGAAGTGATGGGACCAGATCCTATGATCTTATTTTTTTGAATGTTGAGATTTTTTGAATATTTCAATTTTGATTTTATGCATGCTTTTTCATGCTCCCTCTTTTGCCGTCATCAAGAGACCCTTTGGTTCTTTGCTTTCTGCTGTAAGGGTGGTGTCATCTGCGTATTGGAGGGTATGGATAACTCTCCCGGCAGTCTTGTGCCCAGCTTGCGCTACATCTAGCCTGACAGTTTGCATGGTGTAGTCTGTGTATGAGTTAAATAGGCATAGTGACAATATACAGCCTTGATGTACACCTTTGCCAATGTTGAGCTGGTCTGTTCTTCCATGCCAGGTTCTAACTGTTGCTTCTTGACCTGCATACAGGTTTCTCATGAGGCAGGTGGGCTGGTGTGCTATTCCTGTCTCTTTAAGAATTGTCCACAGTTTGATGTGATCCACACAGTCGAAAGCTTTAGTGTAGTCAATGAAATGGAAGTAGAGGTTTTCCTGGAATTTTTCTCAATCCTGGAGCAGTTGGGCATCAGCAGAATGGTCTTGCTGCCAGTTAAATATAATCACCCCTAGTTACGCATGAATAACTCTGTGACAAGCCTCTGTACCCTTCAGTTCTCCCCTGCTCCACCCTCAGACAGCAATCACCAGGTCAACGTTTGTTAATGGATACTGTTAGGAACCTTTTTGAGCAGGGAAATTTCAAGAATCCTTAGTCGGGCCCTTTGTGTCCTCCATTCCCACATAGTGAAGCCTCCAGGGCCAGGCTGACCCATCAACTGCAGCCTTGTGATACATACACTTCACTCAGCAGGGAAAAGGCTATGAACCCAACCCTGTACCTACAGATGATATTTCCCTGCCCCGTATCCATGTCTGTTACTTGGCATAAAGAGACATCCTGGATGGACCTGAGTTCATGCCTAATCAGAGGAGGTTTAGTCTCACTTCAAGTCTTCCCCTGTTCTCACTTGGTGCTGTGTGTCAGCATAAATTTGTATGCTTGGTGATTTTGGGGGCCCTCTGCCAATCTTTGAAGGCATCAGTTGGTATCCTGGGAAGTGCACTGGGCTAGGCGTCTGAATGGACAACTTCTATCTCTATGTTGACATGACTTTATCAAATAGGAGATTGGCGGTGACAGCTAGGTAGAATTTTAAATTCAAGTGTCTTCCTCACCTGTGTTTCCTCTCATATCTTGTGCTAATCCCCCCAGAGCACTCACTGGATGGTGTAGCCAGTGTCAGATTTCTCTGAGGATTCTCTCCACTAGGTTGTGGGCTCCTTGAGATAAGGGGCCATCTTCTTCCTTGTGATGTGATTCCTAGAGCCTGGCAGAGTGTCTGGCACAGGAGGGCACTCAAATATTCTCTGAATGAAAGATCTTTACTGTTTCTGTGTGAGTGGATTTGGATATATAGCCATAATGAGTGATAGAATACTCAATCTCCAAATACATTATGTTAGCTTTTATTTTGGTATAAAATGCCTCCGCATGTAAAGGAGAAATGTATTTGGATCTTGCTACTTATAATGCAATTTCTTTAATCTGCAACATGAGGTTTGAAAGACCTCTGTTGGTTTTAAGTATCTGTGGCTCATCTCCCCCACCTGCAAACCCAACTGCAGCCTCCTATCCATCAACTCCACCACATGCTCAAGTAAAGGCCAGGATAGGAATGACACTCCCAATCAGAGCTTCTCCGTTTCAAGGGATTGAGGTGGACTGAACTGCACCTGCTCAGTCTTCCAGGAATCTTCCACAGGCCCCCCGGAAGAACTCAACCAGGAAGCACAGATGAAGACTATGTACTACATGCTTCTATTCAGCTCCAGGGATGTTTCCTTGCTCACAACAAAAATTACACTTGTTTCCTTTCTTTTTGTCCTTTCAGGTTCACCACGACAGATATATGGAGATATCTTCTAAGTTTAAGATGTACAATGTGATAATTTCATACAGGTGTATGTTGTAAAACTTTCCTCACAATAAGATTAAGGAACACTTTGTTACCCTCACATTATTAGCAGTTTTCTTGTTATTGTCACGGTGAGAATATTAATGATCTACTCTCATAGCAACTTTCAAGTATACAAGACAGTACTGTTAACCATTGTCTCCATGCTGTACCTTAGGTACTCATAACTTACTCATCTTACAGCTCTATGGTTGTACCCTTGGATGAGCATCTCCACATTGGCCACCAACCCCAGCCCCTCATGCCCATTTTCGTTTCTATACTTCAATGGTATTAGATCGAGTCCCTTAAAGAAAACTAAAATGAATAAAATTTGAAAGAGGCAAATTCTGCTTCCAGAGAGCCACAGTTTTACCCAACACCGAGTAGTAGTGAAGGAGTAAGTGTGGGTAGTTGGTCCCCATCCTCCCAGCTTATTGCTCTAATTCCAGGGCAGGGGAAGAGGATGGAAATGACTGAGATCAGGATACATCTTTCTTCATGCATTGTTCCCCTTTAGAACACCCTGAGATGGTCAACCTGTTAAGTCCAGAATTAGACTTAAATTCATGGCTTGTGAAGAGATCAATATGTATGACCTTTGCTAAAACTCATTCTCAAAGTAAATTAATCAATAAATAAAGACTGTAAGGACTGTCAATACAATTTTGGGCTAGTAGGCTTCAAAAGAATTTCGGAGAACAGTGATAAGAGATAAAGGCAACATGAAATGTTTTATTGTGAGAATATTAGCCAGGTGAGCAATGTGACATCATCTCCAGTTTCAGATAATCTCCATTGTTGTTGTTGGTTTTGTTGTTTATTTATTTATTTATTTATTTATTTATTTTTGGTTAAAAATAAGACAGAGTTTTTTTAACATTACTTCTCGTAACTACCTGGGGATGCAGAATAATAGGTGTGGTCCTGGTCAGGCCATCAAAGATATAGGTTCAGAAGTGTGTGTTTCTGTGCGTGTCTGCGTGTCTGTGCGAGTGTGTGTGTGTAGTGAAACTACCAAGGCAGATGGTATGAGGGAATTTGAATTATATAAATCTTGCAATTTATCTTCTCACCATGCATAAGGGTATGTATCTTTTTCAGGGCCCAAATCTAACAATCTGTGTGCATGTTTGGACTGAGCTCTTCAAGGGGACATCACCTGTAGCCCAGGGCAGGGAGTCCCTGGGAGCCGAGCCGAGCTGTGACTAGGCCTGGGCGGCAGAGGGCGAATCTATGACCGAGGGGTTCTCCTTCTAAGGGGCATCATTCTTCTTGGCCACAGAGACAGAAGCAGGCGTTTCAGTGGAGCTCTGTTTGATCTTTCCCTCTCCTCGTTCGTAATTCTGTCCCTGGGCGCAAGGTGCTTGCTGCTGGTGGCGGCGTGGGGTTTGGGGACAGCAGGATCCATAGCGTGGAGGGGGCCTTTGTGGCGGATTGTTGCTGGCTTTGTGCCCACTTTCGCTGTGCTCTGCCTCCAGCTCCTGCGAGATGTCTGGTGCGCTTCTTGGACCAGAGGTGGTGCCTCAGCCCCTAGGGCGACTCGGAGACTCGGCGACTGGGCTGGGGCCCCGACCCCGCCGAGGATGCCCCTCCTGCCTTGCGGTGGGGGCGGACCCAGGCTTCGGGTTGGATGAGGGGCTGCTGTGGTAGCCAGGATCTATGGGTGGCGGGTCACAGGCCCTGCGGGAGGGTGGGAAACGCCTCAGTCGTTGGTCTTGGGAGCGACCACGCAGAGGGCGTCTGAGGCCCTGGGCCACAGTGAAGTCTTCGCCATTGCCCTTGCATTCATCATCATCTCCCTCGGTGCTCTTGGGACCTCGCAGTGGCAACGCATGGCTGTGGATGCCGAAGTCCTGGCGGATGCTGGTGCAGTGGGCATTGTAGGGGCTTCCCTTCAGTGGCGCGCCTGCTGGCCCCGTCACGTTAGGAGCCTCGGTGCCCTGCTCGCCCTGCACCACATCGAACTCCACCATCTCACCGTCGTCCATGCTGCCTCGGAACTTGCAGGGGTTTCTTCCGCTGATGGCCATATGGTGAACAAACACATCTTCCTGTGTATCATGCCTGCTGATGAAGCCGTACCCTTTCTTCTCCTTAAACCACACGACAGAGCCTAGGACTCTCTTAGCGATGACCTTCTTAGGCACCTTTCCTTTGGCGTCCCTGGTGGTGGCCTTGGGGCTCCCATCCCCGCTGAGGTGGCTTGGGTCTAGGGCTAGGTTCTGGTCTCTGCCACCCAAGGATGCCAGGGGTTTCCACGCGGCGTGAGGACAGCAGGACGCGGCCACGTCCTGGAGGGTGGCCTCTCCCGCCTCACTCATCAGGTCGTCCTTGCTCTCCTTTCTCCGAGAATCAGCGGGAAATTTGTCCTTCTGTGGTTGGAAGGGTGGGAGGGGGCTCGAGCTGGAGGCAGGAGCTTTTCTCTGGAAGTTTTGTGGGTCAGGGCCAAGGGCTCTCTGGATTTAGTCCGAGACTCTTGGAGTGGCCTGTGGCGTCTCCTGGGACAACGGGGACGCTGACCAAACAATGGCTGCCATGGTGATGGTGAGCTCTCGATGGGTGTGGGCTGGGTGGTTTCCTGAAGTAGCTTGAGCCGGGTGGAGGGAAGGGGGGCAGATACACTCTCCCCCTGCCTCACGCCACCACCTCATAGTACCTCCTGCTTCATGGTGGAGAAGGAGGCACACTTGAAGCTCTAGGAAAGGGCCTTGAGCACCCTCTTGCTTTTTTGAGTGGATGTGAGGAGTGGACCCACTTTGCACCCCTCTTCCTTGGTTGGGGAGATTCACAGCCTTCTAAGGACACCTGCTCAATATTCACTCACTAATCTCTGGTCCTCTTCCGACCCCTGAGGAGCCCATTGTGTGGGTCAGGCGTTTTGTGTCACTTGAGGCAAGATGACAGCCGTGTGATTTGAAGACCAATCAAAGAAGCCTGCTGTGAGTTTTGCCTGTTTGTTTTGATTTTCTTTCCCTTCTGAAGGCTGCCAGGCCTAGAATACTAGTGCTGAGAGGACCCTCAGGTAGTCCATGTTTATCCAGACTAGTGTTATGATTCTGTTGACCTAAAACAAAGAGACTGCCAGGGATTGGTCCACCGAAAATGAGTTTACTCTCACCAGTGGAGATTTTCAATTCAGGATCTACAACCATGCTGAGCTACACGCAAGCTTCCCTAACAGGGAGAAGATAATTCTTTCTTTGAAAGAATGGGGAGGTTAGGAAGGCTGCACTAAGCAAAGTGTCCATGGGAGCCTGAGGCTTTGAGGTATGGTGGCTCTTCATTCACTGAGTCCTGACAGTCTCTATTTGGCTGAACTCTTAGCACACAAGAAGAGGAAGGCTTTCTTCTTCGTGCTGGGCTCTGCTGTCATGTCTGAGAGCCCTCTCTTCTGGCCTCCCAACTCTATCTTAATGGAAGTGTCTCTTTATTAATTTTTACTCTTCTCCCCTTTGACCAAAATCTTTCTCTGAAAGCATGACTCATCAAAAGTTAGAATTTTTTAGTTTCAGCAGCTTTCTGCCAACCCCTGCTCAGCCTCCTTCCCCTCCTGCCACCCCCTCGCCGCTTCCTGCTCACACCCTCATGCCAGGAAAGACTTCTCCTAGGCATAGCATCCATGTTATAGTGAAAGTCAAGAGTTTGAAAGTGTATTGAATTCACTTTAGAGTAAGAAGGAGGGTCCAGATGGAGACCTCTCAGGCACTTATTCTCTAAAGTTCACGTTGTCAAGATCATAGACACTGGAGATCACATGAAACATCATGCCCCCGTCAGACGTTTGGCAGAGAAACTTTTAAGAGATGCCCTCCAGCATCCTCCTTTCAATGGTCGTTCAACAGCTAGTTGCAGTTTTGGTGCTCTCTCAGGAAGAGAGGAGCACATGTCCTTCTACTCCACCTTCTTGATAGAGGAGCATGAACTCTCTGTTCTTACCAAGGCTTGGTAGGAGGGCATGCCAAACCACTGCAGTGTTCTTACCTGGAGAATCCTGTGGCTGGAGGAGCCTGGATGCCTACTGTCCTTGGTGTCCCAAAGAGTTAGACATGACTGAAGTGACTTAGCAGACATGCAGAATTGAACTTTCTGCGCTGTTCTGTCGCTAGGTGGTGTCTGCCTCTTTGCAGCCCCATGGACTCCAGCACGCCAGGCTTTCCTGTCTTTCACTTTGCTCATGCTCATGTCCATTGAGTCACTGATGCTATCCTACTGTCTCATCCTCTGCCAGCCTCTTCTCCTTTTGTCTTCAATCTTTCCCAGCATCAGGGTATTTTCACGTCAGGTGGCCAAAGTACCAGAGCTTTAGCTTCAGCATCAGTCCTTCCCATGAATATTCAGGGTGGATTTCCTTTAAGATTGATTGGCTTGATCTTCTTGCAGCCCAGGGGACTCTCAAGTGTCTTCTCAAGTGCGAAACTGCTGCTTCTGCTGCTAAGTCACTTCAGTCATGTCCGACTCTGTGCATCCCCACAGACGGCAGCCCACTAGGCTCCCCTGTCCCTGGGATTCTCCAGGCAAGAACACTGGAGTGGGTTGTCATTTCCTTCTCCAATGCATGAAAGTGAAAAGTGAAAGTGATGTCGCTCAGTCCTGTCCAACCCTCAGCAACCCCATGGACTACAGCCTTCCCAGCTCCTCTGTCCATGGGATTTTCCAGGCAAGAATACTGGAGTGGGGTGACATTGCCTTCTCCAAAGTGAAAAACAAACAATATTTAAATTTTTAGTTGATATGCTTTCAAAAGTAGCTCATGGCTTTGGAATGGTGTAGAAACAACACAACTTCCTAACTGCCAGGGGAAGCAAAACTAAGATGGCTTTTGTTCAGGGATTAGTGGATGCAATCCTTACTGAGGTATTCTAAACTTGATGCTCTGGAACCTATGGAAAATCAAATTGCCTTGCTGATACTTCCCCAAGGAATGCTGCTCTTAAAGTAACCAACAGTAGCCAAACCTCTGTCATGGTGCACAAGGATATTTCCCCAAATTATAACTTGGGAAAACTGGCTAGGGGGGCCTGACGCTTAGCCTCAGAGAAGGGAAGGCAAGACTGGAGGGTTAAACAATTCTCGGTTTGACTAAAAGGGACAGATCCAAGTCAGACCAAACAGCAGTGCAGCTTTACTGGAGACTAAAATTCCCCCTCAGAGCCGCTGTAACATGCATTAAACTACTGACCAACTGATGGAATGATAGCATTTGTGAAATCCTATTGGTGGGGAATGGAGAAGGCAATGGCACCCCACTCCAGTACTCTTGCCTGGAAAATACCAGGGACGGGGGAGCCTGGTGGGCTGCCGTCTATGGGGTCGCAGAGTTGGACATGACTGAAATGACTTAGCAGCAGCATTGGTGGGGAAACACTAACAAGGGGCCAAAAAGTGCCTACCTCAATGGATCTCAAGGTGTGAGGCCTGCTTAGCTTCAGAAAACACTGACAGTCTCTGGAGAGGCAGCAAATGCATTCTTTCAGTGATGAGTTAAAGTTGGTGTTGTTTCCCAGCCTCCAGTATTTGGTGTTTGCATTTGGGGGAGGGGGGAGGGGGGAGTGAGGGAGCAGTTCTAATAGGTTTGTGTTCTTGTTGCTGAGTCGCTAAATCATGCCCGACTCTTTGTGACCCCATGGACTGCAGCATGCCAGGCTTCCCTGTCCTTCACTATCTCCCAGAGCTTGCTCAGATTCCTGTCCACTGTGTCGGTCATGCTATCGACCCATCTCATCCTCTGTTGCCCTCTTCTCCTGTTGCCTTCAATCTTTCCCAGCATCAGGGTCTTTTCCAACAGGTGCATGGTGCTCTCCTATTCTTTCATCTGTAGCTCCCTTACGGTGTATGATGTGTATCATGCTTTGTCAACCTAGCTATTATTAGCTGTATATCACCTTTGAAACCACGTGGCCCACTTGTCCAAAACACACCCCAGAGAAGACTGGCTGTACTCCTCCTGGACAGTTTAAACAGCCTCAGTGGAGCATTCAGGCACTGGAAATAGGATCCCTTACAACCTCCTCCACCCTGTGGATGTGTTTAAGTCACGGTCGGTCAGAATTTGATTTTACTACACTACCTAATGGTAAATGGGCAAAAAAGGACTCCGTACTGGTCCCAAATATTAAAAGTCAAATAAGACTCTTTTTTTTTTTTCACAGTTTTAAAACAGTAGTATCATTTTTTAAATTAAAAAAAAATAAGTAATTTAATTTAATTTGAGGGTTATTACTTTACAATATTTTGGTGGCTTTTGCCATACATCAACATGAATCAGCCATGGGTGCACATGTGTCCCTGCATCCTGAAACCCCCTCTCACTTCCCTCCCCACCCCATCCCTCTGGGCTGTCCCAGAGCACAAGCTTTGAGTGCCCTGCTTCATGCATCAAAATGGTACTGGTTATCTATTTTGCATATGGTGTTATACATGATTCAATGTGATTCTCTCGAATCATCCCACCCTCACCTTCTCCCACATAGTCCAAAAATGTGTTCTTTATATCTGTTTCTTTTCTGCAGCTTTGCATATAGGGTCGTTATTACAGTCTTTCTAAATTGCCTATATATGCATTAATATACCGTATTGGTGTTTCTCTTTCTGATGTTCTTCACTATGTAATAAGCTCCAGTTCCATCCATCTCATTAGAACTATTTCAAATGCATTATTTTTATACTTGTGTAATATTATGTGGTGTATATGTACCACAATTTCCTTATCCATTCATTTGCCAATGGACTTCTAGCTTGCTTCCAGGTCCTAGCTGTTGTAAACAGTGCTGTGATGGACGTTGGGGAACATGTGTCTCTTTCGATTCTGGTTTCCTCAGTGTGTATGCCCAGCAGTGGGATTGCTGGGTAGTATGACAGTTCTATTTCCAGTTTTTTAAGAAATTTCCACACTATTCTCTATAGTGGCTGTGCCAGTTTGCATTCCTACCAACAGCGTAAGAGTGTTCCCTTTTCTCCACACCCTCTCCAGAATTTATTGTTTGTAGATGTTTGAATGATGGCCATTCTGACCGATTTGAAAGAATACCATTGAATGATATACACTACCATATGTAAAATAGATGACTAGTGCAAGTTCGAGGCATGAAGCAGGGCACCCAAAGCCAGTGTTCTGGGACAACATAGAGAGACAGGGAGGGGAGGGGGTGTGAGGGGATTCAGGATGAGGGAGATACATGTTTACCCATGGCTGATTTATGTTGATGCATGGCAAAAACTCATCAAACTATTGTAAACTAATTATACTCCAATTAATATAAATAAATGAATTTAAAAATAAAAGCAATTAAAAAAATTTTTTTAATCACACAATGCCTATTCTACTTATTTGGAGCTTCAGCATCAGTCCTTCCAACGAATATTCAATATTGATTTCCTTTAGAATTGAATGGTTTGATCTCCTAACTCTCAAGAGCCTTCTCCAACACAACAAGATGCTTCATCTGCTTTGGATAAATTCTTGTGTTATCTGTGTAGTTGTATACCAAAAATGTCTATGTGTTATGTGATTGAATAGAAGCGTGTATTTAAGATTATGCATCTTTGAAAATGAATATCAGAAATACATAGAAAAATACATATGCATATAAATATGTATATAAATATAAAAGATTTCTGCACCCATATATATGTTTTGCATGAATTTTGTGTGTCTGAAAAAATGTTAAGAATGTGTGGAAAATGAAGAGGCATTCTAGCAGGGCAGCTGAGGGGTAGAGTTAGAGAGTCTGACGGGGTGAAGTTGGGAAGAACCTGCAGAGGAAAGGACCTATCATCTCCAGAGATTTAAATTTGGAAGGAAAGGAGCAGCTTGGAGTGCCTCCAAGGGAAGGGATGATATATGGCAGCATAGGGTTGAGGGTAAAATGGGTCAAACTTCATTAAGAAGAAACTGTACAGATCCCAGTCCTGTACAGAAAGAGGGAGGAAAATACAGCATCAATAGCACTGATGAAGGCACATGTCTCAGAGGGGGCCATCACCACCAACAAGGAGGCAGAATACAACTCTGAAGACACCACTACCTCCTCACCTATCCGAGCCCCGCTCTCTTGAATTAGCTCTTCCTGAAAGGATCTGCCCCTCCCAGCTCCTGCAAGCACTCAGCTCATCGCCTGCCTATCCTGCTTGCACACAGACTCACCGGAAAGGAAGCTGCTAGGTGTCCGATTTGCACACGTGAATCCTGAGATCCGGGCAGTGGATGCCAGGAAAGGAAAAGCCACTGGTGGGCGCCAGACAGGGAAGGGGGATGGGATGGATTCTTGCCAGTGATAAGGGGTGGAGGCAGGCGCCCGGTGAGGCTAGGGTGGGAAGGGAGAGTGCAATGGGCGATAGGAAAGGGGCATAGCATTAGGAAGCAGGCAAGATATTGAAGATGAGCACAGGGAGGCGAGGACACTGGGGGCCAAGAAAGCGAGTGGAGGTACACAGGAGGTGTGTGACTAGCAGACTCCTGGGGTGTTCTGAGCAGGACGACAGTGAGTGAGGGCATGTGGGTCAGGGCTGTGGAGGAATAGGGGTTTTCCAGGGGATTCAGAGTGGGCGTCAGTGGCGGTGACAGAGGCTGAGGTCTCTGAACAAGGACGCAGTCTGCCCCTTCCTGCAGAGTTCCTAACCTCAGGCGGCACCACTGCTGCTGTCGCTGCTGCCTCTGCAGCCTTTCACCGCAGCCTCAGGGAACCTAGAAGGGACAGCACTTTCAGGCACACAGCCAGGATTTCCAGCATTACTGCCAGGCTCATGGGGAAATTTTAGGCGCTGGTGCGGGGCACATGGAGACGTCGCTGTCGGCAGAACTTCACCTTATGGCGTATTCAGTGTTCCTCTCTTATCTTCTCTCCTCCTGCTGCAGACATGAAAACACCCAACTCACAGGAGGCCGAAGCGCAGCAAACCAGGGCTGTTGCAGGAAAGGCCACTGGGTCTGCAAACATGATGAAGAAAAAAGCCTCACAAAAGAAGCAGAGAGGCAGACCTTCGTCGCAGCCCCCCAGGAACATTGTGGGCTGCAGAATTTCACACGGATGGAAGGAAGGTGATCAACTCATCACTCAGTGGAAAGGAACTGTTCTGGATCAGGTGTCTATAAATCATGCTCTTTACCTGGTGAAATATGATGGAACTGACTGTGTCTGTGGAGTGGAACTTCACAGAGATGAAAGAGTTTTGTCTCTTAAAATTCTTTCTGACAGGGTGCCATCAACTCAAGTCAGTGATGCTAACCTGGCAAATACCCTAATTGGCAAAGCTGTGAAACATATGTTTGAGGATGAGCATGGTTCTAAGGATGAATGGAGAGGAATGGTCTTAGCCCAAGCACCGATCATGAAAGCCTTGTTTTATATTACCTATGAAAAAGACCCTGTCTTGTACATATACCAACTTCTAGATGATTATAAAGAAGGAGACCTCCGTATCGTGCCAGAGTCCAATGAGTCTCCTCTCGCAGAAAGGGAGCCAGGAGGAGTTGTAGATGGTCTGATAGGGAAACATGTGGAATATACCAAAGAAGATGGCTCCAAACGGATCGGAATGGTCATTCACCAAGTGGAAGCCAAACCCTCTGTTTATTTCATCAAGTTTGATGATGATTTCCATATCTACGTCTACGATTTGATGAAAATGTCCTAACTGTCAGGATCAACTCTGCCACATTCACGAAAACAAAAGTGTATTTTGTAGACATGCAAAAGAGTGTTACTTTTCAATGTATTGAAAGCTTTAGGGTCCATGTTGATTCAACATCTTTGCCAGCATAACTATTGTCCTGTTCTAAGAAATAAAGATGTATGTGGTCATGACATGCTGTGTGTAAAGAATTTGTCACGTTGGAAAGGTTGGGTGTGTTTGGGTAGATGGAACATGAAAGGTTGGGTGGATGGAACATGAAAGGAAGGAGAAGCTGTAAAGTTCAGGCTGTAAATAAATTTCAGCTAGCATCATAATCAGTCAAATAAAAACGGAATAGGAGTTAGCCGGTTTGGGCTAGGGAGAAGAGAGGAGAATGAACTAGAGATGGGCTGTGGGGGAAAGGAAAAGGGAAGGTGGCTGCTTAAGAAAGGATGTGGGAAGGGGCTGGAAATGGAAAGGCTCTTAAGGGGAGGGGGAGCCTAAGAGTGGGAGGCGGCCGACTGGAAGAGGGTGAAGAATAACAGAGGGAGAGTGAAATCTTGGGGCTAAGAGGAAAACGGACAGGATAAATTGAATAAAAGGGACACAAAGACGTTTGGAAGAGGTCCAGAGTAAGGGAGAGAAAGACAAAGTTGGCAGAGATCAGAGGAGGGAAAAAAGGGACACTCCAAAAGGGAAGGGACACAGGAAGGAGGAATTCTAAGGAGAAAGACTGACAAAGGGAGTGAGACTAGAGGAAAAAGAGTATGAGGTGTAGAGCCTATGAGAGATGGAAAGACCCAAGAAAACTAGGCCCTCTGGCAGTATCCAAGTTGCCCTCCCTAGCTCTGTGCACAAAGGATGTGGCAACAAACAAACCACATGGATTGGAGCTTCCCTAGAGGGGAATGTTGACAGGACAGTCTCAAGAGTTAAGCAGGAACCAAGTTTATACTTAAAAGACTTATTGTATCAGAGATATCATGCCACACCTGCTGAGCAGAGCCCAGCCCTCAGCGTAAACACACTGCATGGCGCTCCATAGCAGAGGGGCTGTGGGGAGTTTCCTCGTAGTTTCCAGAGGACCCAGGAGCAAGAAATCTCAGACATGAAGTTCTTGGTTCACTTCCCCTACACTGAATAAACAATTTTTTCAAGAATGAGTTAGTGGGGTTCTCAGATCATAAGAGATGTGCCACCCTGCATTTGGAAAGCACTTTATCCAGAAAAATGGAAACTTGGTTGATCCAGATATTGCACTCATCTCACTGTTTTTCATCCTCCGGGGCTATGCCTTGGCTTGCATCCTTACAAGAAGAGAGGCAACAAAGGATTGAGCTTAATGTTTCTCTCCAGGGCCTGGAGAATACTTGACTGCCCGTGCTTCTCTCAGCCCCTGCCTGAAGCCACAGGTATCCCACCCCCATCTCCCCGACCTGTGCTTCACCAGATGGAAGTCTGCTGCCTCCAGAAACCCCATGCTGGCAATATCCCAGCAAAACCAGTGCCTACTGACCCTTCACGGTGCCTACTGACCCTTCACGGTACCTCCTGACTAGTCTTGCCCACTTCAAGCACACAGGGAACTGTGCTGGAAATGTGTGCAGTTCTATTTCCAGGTGAGATAGGTGGCATGGGCAGTTGAGCAGGGAGATGTGACTTTGTATAACTAAGTCCTTCGACTGTATAGTGCCACACAGGTGGTTGGTGGGAAGAGGGTGTGGTAATTCCCAATAAATTCCCTCTGAGGTATCGTGTCCCAATACATGGGTCTTTGTCCTTCTCTCTTTCTCTCCTTCTCCCAGTTCAGCTGTGGGAAAAACTTTTGTTTTTCCCCACTCCACACTCTTCACTGCCCTCAAAGAAACAATTCTGGTGTCCCTCTTCTGGCCAATAACTCCAGGCATAGCAGGTAGAGGGGGAAGCAGGGAGCTTCCAAGAGTGGAAAGAAGTTGGTAATTCCAGTTCATTCTGTCCACCCAACATGATCTGAAGCTGTTTGCCTCAAGAATTCCACAAGACAAGCTCACCTCACCAGAGCAGGGATAGGTTTTCTTTCATACATCACATAATTCAGTCTAGCAAACACCTGCAGGCCACTCATGGGCCAGTTTCAGCCCACTGTCATGTTTTGGTTGATCTTCATGTTTTTTTATCATTCTCCATTTTAAAATTAGCTATATAGACATTTGGGGGATTTCACATTTCAAAAATCCACATTCCTGGCTTGTCTGAGAAAACAACAATAGACCAAAGTTTGGGGCCCACATTCCAACACGGACACAAGCAGTCGACTCTGAGGAAGGGCTCAGCCCATTTTAAACTCAGAATACTCTCTCGAGTAGGCCATGCCCCCACATGGCCTGCTTCACTCTAATAAAATGCCCAGATGTCCCCTGGAAGAATTTGCGTTGGTAGCTTAGCCCCCTTTGGCTAACTTTAACCCCATTTGCTTATTATTTTATTTGCTTTATCTTCATCTCACCAATACTTACTTCAGGGGGGGCTCTCTGCCAGGCAGTCTTCTAGACAGGAGCTTATGATATGGTCATTAAAAAAGATAAAGTAATCTTACCATCATGGAACTTTCATTGTAGTGTAGGAGATAGACAGTAGCCAAGACACAAAAAGTAAAATATAAAGTATTTTCACACTGATAAATGTTAAGAAAGAAAAGATAAAGCAAAGAATGGGGGAACTGGAATTCCAGGGAGGAAGCTGAAATTGGATAGATAGGGAGTCCAGAGAGAGCCTCACTGAGAGCACAGTTTTTGAGTAAAGACCTGAAGGCATTGAGAGAACTAGCCCTGTGGTTGTCTAGGGAAGGAGCATTCCAGCAAGAGGGTCAACAAGTGCTGAGGCCCAAGGCAAGAGTAGGCCTGACGTGTTCAAGCCATATTGAGAATACCAACATGGCTGGAACTGAGTGAACAAGATAGAGAATATCAAGGAAGTGAGTGCAGAGAAGTGATGCAGATCTGGGAGAAGAATGGAATTTGATTTTTACACTGTGTGTGATGGGGAACCATTCAGTATTTTAAGCAGAGGCGCAACATTATTTCTTGTGGCAACACTTGAGAGTGGTCTATAATAGGGTGCAGACTGAAAATGTGAGATCATTTTGTGACTTTTTCAATAATCCAGGTAACAGATATGGCTTAAAGCAGTCTTGCACCATAATGTGTAATGTGAAATTTGTCTTGTTTTTATGATTGTTTACTTGCTAAGTCTTGTGTGACTCTTTTGAGACCCCATGGACTATAGCCCACCAGGATTCTCTGTCCATGGTATTTCCCATACAAGAACACTGGAATGGGTTGCCATTTCCATCTCCAGGGCATTTTTCCGACCCAGGAATCAAACTCACATCTCATGCATTGGCAGGATACTCTTTACGACTGAGCTACCAGGAAAGCCCCAAATTTGTCTATCTCACTATATTTTAGAATATAGTGTGGCATGCCCGATTTTCCCTTTAGACAAGGTATCTGCTTGAAGGGAATTATAAGAGGTATCACTTACAATACTAGGTTTCCTGATATCCTTTTTCCCAAGTGAAAGAACAGATTAAGCATTTGGGCTCTTCCTTCCTTAAATTGAGCATGCAAGATCAGTGATACAAAATACAAGCAAAAATAATGGCTGTGATTGGAGAGCTTCAAATCATTGCTCATTTCTGAAGTCATATCTTGAGAAGTGACCTATGTGAGCCAGTTGGCTGCCATTGAAGGCCTTTATATATTGTCCTCTATGTCCTTGAATATGACTTGGGCTTTGAGATTTAAATAAAAATAGTATTTATTTAATTCTACAAAAGTTATTCAGCATGTCATTTTTAAATTTAAATTTATTTATTTTAATCGGAGGCTAATTACAATATTGTATTGGTTTTAAAGCATGTCATTTTTTATGTCAAATGATGAAAAGAAAAAAATGTCAATAATATATGAATGAACATCTAACAGCTAGTTAAAACTTATTTTCTCATATGAAGTAAATGTTAAAAGTCAAATTCACTGAAAGTACTTTTAAGAAATGTAAAATTTCAAGTGTTCTGCTTTGTCTAGAAAAATAGGTTTTGAAGTATTTTGAAAAGTTTGATTATACTGATACAAATATATATAGCTAATTTGAAGATTTTATACATTATAATTCATGTAAGTAAATAAATTTCATTAAGCCACTCAACAAATATAAAGTTACATGCTAATAGTTTGCAAATTTTAAATTTAACTTTTACCTTCAAATTTTATTTATTCTTAACCCTACATAAGACTTACTATTTTTCATGTATGAGTGTTTTTTTATGTGTAAAACACAGATGCACATACATTTAATAGACTCTGCCATTTCAGATACCTTCCATTTCAAGTATTGTTATTATTAAAACCCAGACTCAAATTGCTTTACCTATAAAGAAGTTCCTCATCTCATAACTTGGATTCAGAACTAGGACTCCAGGAATGGTATGATCAGCAGCTAAATGAAATGACAAACAGCTCAGAGTATTTTCATTTCCTCCTAGGTCATATTCAATCTGCTGGTTTTGTCCTCAGGCTCATTATTACTGTATAGGTATACAAGGGATTTCTGTGTGGTAATTTTATATCTTGCAACTTTACTATATTCATTGATTAGCTTTAGACATTTCTCCAAAGAAGACATACAGATGGCTAACAAACACATGAAAAGATGCTCAACATCACTCATTATCAGAGAAATGCAAATCAAAACCACAATGAGGTTCCATTTTACCCCAGTCAGAATGGCTGCTATCCAAAAGTCTGCAAGCAATAAGTGCTGGAGAGGGTGTGGAGAAAAGGGGTCCCTCTTACACTGTTGATGGAAATGCAAAGTAGTACAGCCACTATGGAGAACAGTGTGGAGATTCCTTTAAAAACTGGAAATAGAACTGCCGTACGACCCAACAATCCCACTGCTGGGCATACATACTGAGGAAACCAGAATTGAAAGAGGCATGGGTACTCCAATGTTCATCACAGCACTATTTATAAGAGCCAGGACATGGAAGCAACCTAGATGTCCATCAGCAGATGAATGGATAAGAAAGCTGTGGTACATATACACAATGGAGTATTACTCAGCCGTTAAAAAGAATACATTTGAATCAGTTCTAATGAGATGGATGAAACTGGAGCCTATTGTACAGACTGAAGTAGGCCAGAAAGAAAAACATCAATGCAGTATACTAATGCATGTATATGGAATTTAGAAAATGGTAACGATAACCCTGTATGTGAGACAGCAAAAGAGACACAGATGTATAGAACAGTCTTGTGGACTCTGCGGGAGAGGGCAAGAGCAGTATGATATGGAAGAATGGCATTGAAACATGTAAATTATCATATATGAAAGGAATCACCAGTCCAGGTTCGATGCATGATACAGGGTGCTCGGGGCTGGTGCACTGGGATGACCCAGAAGAATGGTATGGGGAGGGAGGAGGAAGGGGGGTTCAGGATGGGGAACACGTCTATACCTGTGGCAGATTCATGCTGATGTATGGAAAAACCAATACAATATTATAAAGTAAAATAAATAAATAAATCAACAGAGGGACAAAATAAAAATCAGAGACATTAAAAAAAATGGCCATCATCAAGATATCTACAAACAATAAATGCTGGAAACGGTGTGGAGAAAAGGAGCACTGTTACACTGTTGATGTAAACGCAAACTGGTACAACTATGGAGACAAGTATGGAGATTCCTTAAAAACTAGGTATAAATCTACCATATGCCCCAGGAATCCCATTACTAGGCATATACCCTCAGTTCAGTTCAGTCGCTCAGTCGTGTCCGACTCTTTGTGACCCCATGAATCGTAGCACGCCAGGCCTCCCTGTCCATCACTAGCTCCCGGAGTGCACTCAGACTCAGGTCCATCGAGTCCGTGATGCCATCCAGCCATCCCATCCTCGGTCGTCGCCTTCTCCTCCTGCCCCCAATCCCTCCCAGCATCAGGGTCTTTTCCAATGAGTCAACTCTTCACATGAGGTGGCCAAAGTACTGGAGCTTCAGCTTTAACATCATTCCTTCCAAAGAAATCCCAGGGTTGATCTCCTTCAGAATGGACTGGTTGGATCTCCTTGCAGTCCAAGGGACTCTCAAGAGTCTTCTCCAACACCACAGTTCAAAAGCATCAATTCTTCGGCACTCAGCCTTCTTCACAGTCCAACTCTCACATCCATACATGCCCACAGGAAAAACCATAGCCTTGACTAGACGGACCTTAGTCGGAAAAGTAATGTCTCTGCTTTTGAATATACTATCTAGGTTGATCATAACTTTTCTTCCAAGGAGTAAGCGTCTTTTAATTTCATGGCTGCAGTCACCATCTGCAGTGATTTTGG
>SJXP01002902.1:150583-179075 GCA_006408505.1 Damaliscus lunatus | reverse complement strand
TCCAAGGCCAAATTTGCCTGTTACTCCAGGTGTTTCTTGACTTCCTACTTTTGCATTCCAGTCCCCTATAATGAAAAGGACATCTTTTTTGGGTGTTAGTTCTAAAAGGTCTTGTAGGTCTTCATAGAACCGTTCAACTTCAGCTTCTTCAGCGTTACTGGTTGGGGCATAGACTTGACTAACTGTGATATTGAATGATTTGCCTAGGAGATGGACAGAGATCATTCTGTCTTTTTTGAGATTGCATCCAAGTACTGCATTTTGGACTCTTTTGTTGACCATGATGGCTACTCCATTTCTTCTGAGGGATTCCTGCCTGCTGTAGTAGATATAATGGTCATCTGAGTTAAATTCACCCATTCCAGTCCATTTTAGTTTGCTGATTCCTAGGATGTCAATGTTCACTCTTGCCATCTCTTGTTTGACCACTTCCAATTTGCCTTGATTCATGGACCTGACATTCCAGGTTCCTATGCAATATTGCTCTTTACAGCATTGGACCTTGCTTCTGTCACCAGTCACATCCACAGCTGGGTATTGTTTTTGCTTTGGCTCCATCCCTTCATTCTTTCTGGAGTTATTTCTCCACTGATCTCCAGTAGCATATTGGGCACCTACTGACCCGAGGAGTACTTCTTTCAGTATCCTATCATTTTGCCTTTTCATACTGTTCATGGGGTTCTCAAGGCAAGAATACTGAAGTGGTTTGCCATTCCCTTTTCCGGTGGGCCACATTCTGTCAGACCTCTCCGCCATGACCCGCTCGTCTTGGGTTATGCCATGGGCATGGCTTAGTTTCATTGAGTTAGACAAGGCTGTGGTCCTAGTGTGATTAGATTGACTAACTTTCTGTGAGTATGGTTTCAGTGTGTCTGCCCTCTGATGCCCTCTTGAAACACCTACCATCTTACTTGGGTTTCTCTTACCTTGGGCGTGGCGTATCTCCTTACCTTGGATGAGGGGTGTCTCCTCACCACCGCCCTTCCTGACCTTCAACGTGGCATGGCTCCTCTAGGCCCTCCTGCACCCAGGCAGCCACTGCTCCTTGGATGTGGGGTTGATCCTCCCGGCTGCCTCCCCTGACCTTGGATATGGGGTAGCTCCTATATAGGTAGACTTATATATAGAAAACTATAAAACACTAATAAAGGAAATCAAAGATGATACAAATAGGTAGAGAAATATGCCATGTTCATGGATCAGAAGAATCATTATAGTGAAAATGAGTATACCACCCAAATCTTTGCATTCCAATCCCTTATAATGAAAAGGACATCTTTTTTGGGTGTTAGTCCTAGAAGGTCTTGCAGATCTTCATACAACCCTTCAACTTCAGGCTTCTTCGGCATTATTGGTCTGGGCATAGACTTGGATTACCGTGATACAGAATGGTTTGTCTTGGAAATGAATAGAGATAATTCTGTTGCTTTTGAGAGTGCATTCAAGTACTGCATTTCGGACTCTTTTGTTGACTATGATGGTTACTCCATTTCTTCTAAGGATTCTTGTCCACAGTAGTAGGAGGAGAAAGGGATGACAGAGGATGAGATGGTTGGATGGCATAATCGACTCAATGGACATGTGTTTCAGTAAACACCAGGAGCTGTTGATTGACAGGGAGGCCTGGCGTGCTTCACTCCATGGGGTCAGAAAGAGTTGGACAAGACTGAGCAAGTGAACTGAACTGACTGACCCAAAGCAATCTATGGATTCAATGCAATCCCTATCAAGCTACCAATGGTATTTTTCACAGAACTAGAACAAATAATCTCACAATTTGTTTAGAAATACAAAAAACTTTGAATAGCCAATGCAATCTTGAGAAAGAAGATTGGAACTGGAGGAATCCACCTGCCTGACTTCAGGCTATACTACAAAGCTACAGTCATCAAGACAGTATGGTATTGGCACAAAGACAGAAATATACACCAATAGAACAAAATAGAAAGCCCAGAAACAAATCCATGCACATATGGACACCTTATTTTTGACAAAGGAGGCAAGAATATACAGTGGAGAAAAGACAGTCTCTTTAACAAGTGGTGCTGGGAAAACTGGTCAAACTAGAACACTTTCTAACACCATACCCAAAAATAACCTCAAAATGGATTAAAGATCTAAATGTAAGCCCAGAAACCATAAAACTCCTAGAGGAAAACAAAAGCAAAACACTCTCTGATATAAATCACAGCAGGATCCTCTATGACCCACTTCCCAGAGTAATGGAAATAAAAGCAAAAGTAAACAAGTGGGACCTAATTAAACTTAAAAGCTTTTGCACAACGAAGGAAACTATAAGTAAGTTGAAAAGACAGCCTTCAGAAATAGAGAAAATAATAGCAAATGAAGCAACTGATCAAGAATTAATCCTAAAAATATACAAGCAGCTCATGCAGCTCAATACCAGAATAATAAATGACCCAATAAAAAAAATGAGCCAAAGAACTAAACAGACATTTCTCCAAAGAAGACATACAGATGACTAACGAACACATGAAAAGATGCTCTACATCCCTCATTATCATAGAAATTCAAATCAAACCCACAATTAGGTACCACCTCACTCTGGTCAGAATGGCTGAGATCAAAAAATCTACAAACAATAAATGCTGGAGAAGGTGAGGAGAAAACGAACCCTCTTATGCTGTTGGTGGGAATGAAAACTAGTACAGCCACTATGGAGAACAGCGTGGAGATTCCTTAAAAACTGGAAATAGAACTGCCGTATGACCCAGCAATCCCACTGCTGGGTGTACACACTGAGGAAACCAGAATTGAAAGAGACACATTTACCCCAGTGTTCATCACAGCACTGTTTACAACAGCTAGGACATGGAAGCAACCTACATGTCCATTGGCAGACAACTGGATAAGAAAGCTGTGGTACATATACACAATGGACTATTACTCAGCCATTAAAAAGAATGCATTTGAATCAGTTCAAATGAGGTGGATGAAACTGGAGCCTACTATACAGAGTGAAGTTGGAAAGAAAAATACCAATACAGTATATTAATGCATATATATGGAATTTAGAAAGATGTTAATAATGACCCTATATGCGAGACAGCAAAAGAGATACAGATGTATAGAACAGACTTTTGGACTCTGTGGGAGAAGGTTAGGGTGGGATGATTTGAAAGAATAACACTGAAACATGTATATTACCATATGTGAATAGATCGCCAGTACAGGTTCAATGCATGGGACAGGGTGCTCATGGCCAGTGCACTGGCACAACCCTGAAGGATGGGATGGGGATAGAGGTGGGAGGAGGGTTCAGCATGGGGGACACATGTGTACCCATGGCTGATTCATGTCAATAGATGGCAAAACCCACTATAATATTGTAAAGTAATTAACCTCCAATTAAGATAAATAAATTAAAAAAAGAAAACTACAGGCCAACATCACTGATGAACATAGATGCAAAAATCCTCAACAAAATTTTAGCAAAAACAATTCAGCAATACATTGAAAAACTCATGCACCATGATCAAATTGGGTTTATCGCAGGGATGCAAGGATTCTTCAATATATGCAAATCAATCAATGTTATATACCATACACCAAATTGAAAGACAAAACCCATATGATAATCTCAATAGATGCAGAAAAAGCCTTTGACAAATTTCCTCACCCATTTATGATTAAAACTCTTTAAAAAATGGACATAAAATGAACCTACCCCAACATCAGTTCAGTTCAGTTGCTCAGTCATGTCCAACTCTGTGACCCCATGAATCACAGCACGCCAGGCCTCCCTGTCCATCACCAAGTCCCGGAGTTCACTCAGACTCATGTTCATCGAGTCAGTGATGCCATCCAGCCATCTCATCCTCTGTCGTCCCCTTCTCCTCCTGCCCCCAATCCCTCCCAGCATCAGAGTCTTTTCCAATGAGTCAACTCTTTGCATGAGGTGGCCAAAGTACTGGAGTTTCAGCTTTAGCATCATTCCTTCCAAAGAAATCCCAGGCTGATCTCCTTCAGAATGGACTGGTTGGATCTCCTTGCAGTCCAAGAGACTCTCAAGAGTCTTCTCCAACACCACAGTTCAAAAACATCAATTCTTCAGTGCTCAGCCTTCTTCACAGTCCAACTCTCAATAGTAAAGACCATATATGATAACCCTACAGTGAACATTGTTCTCAATGGTGAAAAACTGAAAGCATTCCCCCTAAAAGGAGGAATAAGATAAGGGTGTCCACTTTCACCACTATTATTCAACATAGTTCTGGAAGTCCTAGCTATAGCGACTGGAGAAGAAAAAGAAATAAAAGGAATCCAGATCAGAAAAGAAGTAAAGCTCTCACTGTGTGCAGATGACATGATATTTTACATAGAAGATACAAAATCAAAATACAGAAATCACTTGCATTTCTATATACTAGCAATGAAAAAATCAGAAAGAGAATTAAGGAATCAATCCCATTCACCACTGCAACAAAAAGAATTAAATATCTAGGAATAAACTTACCTAAGGAGATGAAAGACCTGTACACAGAAAATTGTATGTCACTAATGAAAGAAGTCAAAGATGACATAAACAGATGGAGAGATATTCCATGTTCCTGGGTAGAATCAATATTTTGAAAATGACCATACTACCAAACACAATCTACAGATTCAGTGTGATCCCTATCAAATTACCAATGACATTTTTTATGGAACTAGAACAAAAAATTTCAAAGTTCATATGGAAACACAAAAGATCCTGAATAGCCAAAGCAGTCTTGAGAAAGAAGGATGGAGCTGGAGGAATCAACCTTCTTGACTTCAGATTATACTACAAAGCCTCAATCATCAAGATAGTATGGTACTGATAGAAAAACAGAAATATAAACCAATGGAACAAGATAGAAAGTCCAGAAATAAACCCATTCATCTATGGGTACCTTAGTTTTGACAAAGGAGGTGAGAATATACAATGGGGCAAAGACAGCCTCTTCAATAAATGGTGCTGGGAAAACTGGAGAGCTACATGTAAAAGAATGAAATTAAAACACCTCCTAACACCATACACAAAGATAAACTCAAAATGGTTTAAAGACCTAAATGTAAGACCAGAAACTATAAAACTCTTAGAGGAAAACATAGGCAGAACACTTGATGACATAATCAAAGCAAGATCCTCTATGACTCACCTAGAGTAATGAAAATAAAAACAAAAGTAAACAAGTGGGACCTGATTAAACTTAAAAGCTTGTGCACAGCAAAGAAAACTATAAGCAAGGTGAAAAGACAACCCTCAGAATGGGAGAAAATAATAGCAAATGAAACAACTAATAAAGGATTAATTTCCAAAATATCAAGAAACTCATACAACTCAAAACCAGAAAAATGAACAACCCAATCAAAAAGTGGGATAAAGACCTAGAACAACATTTATCCGAAGACTTACAGATGGCTAACAAAACACATGAAAAGATGCTCAACATCGCTCGTTTTAGAGAAATGCAAATCAAAAGTACAATGAGATATCACCTCACACCAGTCAGAATGGCCACGAGCGAAAAGTCTACAAACAATAAATGCTGGAGAGGATGTGGAGAGAAGGGAACGCTCTTGCACTGTTGGTGGGAATGTAAATTGATACAGCCACTATGGAAGATGGTATGGAGATTCCTTAAAAAACTAGGAATAAAACCACCATATGACCCAGCAATCCCACTCCTAGGCATATACTCTGAGAAAACCAAAATGGAAAGAGACACATATATCCCATTGTTCACTGCAGCACTATTTACAATAGCTAGAACACGGAAGCAACCTAGATTTCCATTGACAGATAAATGGATAAAGAAGTTGTGATATATATACACAATGGAATATTACTCAGCCATAAACAGGACTGTATTTGAGTCAGTTCTAATGAAGTGGATGAACCTACAACCTATTATACAGAGTGAAGTGAGTCAGAAAGAGAAAGATAAATATTGTAACACATATATATAGAATCTAGAAAAAATGGTACTGAATAATTTATTTACAGGGCAACAGTGGAGAAACAGACATAGAGAATAGACTTATGGACATGGGAAGAGGAGAGGAGAGGGTGAGATGTGTGAAAAGAGTGACATGGAGACTTACATTACCATATGTAAAATAGACAGCCAACGGGAATTTGCTGTATGGCTCAGGAAACTCAAACAGGGGCTCTGTATCAACCTAGAGGGGTGGGATGGGGAGAGAGATGGGAGGGAGGTTCAAAGGGAGGGGATATATGTATACCTATGGCTGATTCATGTTGAGGTTTGACAGAAAACAGCAAAATTCTGTAAAGCAATTACCCTTCAATTAAAAATAAATTTTAAAAATCAAAAAAAAAAAAAAAAAAAGGATAAGTGATGCATGTGGCTAGTGTCTTGGCTGGCCGTGGTGGGTGGTTTCAGTCAGTGTTTTCCTTAACAGTGGTGTTCTGTCATAGTAAAGACAGCTCTCTCACTAGAACAGTATCTATCAAGGGTCTTACTGGACCATGCAGTTATCATTTTAAATCTTCCCATGGGCTATACAAGGTAGATATTTTTATCCTCACATAACTGATAGCCTAACTGAAGGTCTGAGATGTTAAAGGACTCAGTTAATGTTACAGCTTTTAAGTGATAAAGCTGGGATGGATTCAGTCACAGCCAGCTCTAAAGGCAGCATGTTTTCAGTGTGGTCCTTGGACTAGCTGTCTCAGTGTCTCCTTGGACAATATTAAAATTCAGAATCCTGGGTGCTCATATTATGGAGTCTGAATCTGCATTTTAAGATAATCAGGTGGCATATATTCATGTGAAAATTTGAGATGGGATGTATGGTTCTTAAAAAACTTGTAGGCAGTTAAATATCAGACATTGAACACATTCTATTTAAGACACTTTTCATCTTTGGGCCTTTATGCTTTTTACCCGATTACAAATCAGATTATGGTTCGTCATCCTTTAGCTGTTTTGCTTCTGCATTTGGCTTTCACCTAGTCTGACAAGGGCCAGGTGTAGTGCTGGCTTCTGTGATGTTTCGTAATGATCTGTTTTGGTGGCATTATCGTTAGTTAAAATGACCTTGTGACTATATAAAACAAGAAATATCGATTCTCTCCTAACTGCTTGATTTTTCTGTGTATCCCGGTAATCTTCTTGTCACATTCCTTGCCAGACTTACGTTTGCTTGTTTAATTCTTGAAAAAAGTTGACTTTTTCCTTGTCGTTCAGAATATTAGAAATTAGTTGATAAAAGGAAAAATCATAGAAACAAGTTTCAGAAGCTAAAACATACTTATATCATGCATATGAAATGAATTAGTTACTACCATTGAAAACTGAATTTAATTCTCTTCTTTTGGGCAGTGAAGTCAAATAGGGAAATATAAGAGGCTGCCGAGCTCTCAAAGCAGGATGAATAGAATCATTCATGTTCATCTGGAGAGAAACACATTTTCTTGCTACTGAATACTAAGAACAACATATTAGGTATCTTTTTGTATATAAGGCCATAATGTAACATCATCTATAGTGTCATATTTTTTAAAAAGAAAATGAAAATAATTTTAAAATATACTTTTCTTTAGGTTCAGTTCAGTTCAGTTCAGTCACTTAGTCCTGTCCGACTCTTTGCGACCCCATGAATCGCAGCACGCCAGGCCTCTCTGTCCATCACCAACTCCCGGAGTTTACCCAAACTCATGTCCATCGAATCGGTGGTGCCATCCAGCCATCTCATCCTCTGTCGTCCCCTTCTCCACCCGCCTTCAATCCCTCCCAGCATCAGGGTCTTTTCCAATGAGTCAACTCTTTGCATGAGATGGCCAAAGTATTGGAGTTTTAGCTTCAGCATCAGTCCTTCCAATGAACACCCAGGACTGATCTCCTTTAGAATGGACTGGTTGGATCTCCTTGCAGTCCAAGAGACTCACAAGAGTCTTCCCCAACACCACAGTTCAAAAGCATCAATCCTTCAGCGCTCAACTTTCTTCACAGTCCAACTCTCACATGTATATATGACCACTGGAAAAACCATAGACCTGACTAGACAGACCTTTGTTGGCAAAGTAATAATGTCTCTGCTTTTTAATATGCTATCTAGGTTGGTCATAACTTTCCTTCCAAGGAGTAAGCATCTTTTAATTTCATGGCTGCAATCACCATCTGCAGTGATTTTGGAGCCCCCCAAAAATAGTCTGACACTGTTTCAACATCTATTTGCCATGAAGTGATGGGACCAGATGCCATGATCTTCGTTTTCTGAATGTTGAACGTTAAGCCAACTTTTTCACTCTCCTCTTTCCCTTTCATCAAGAGGCTTTCAGCTCCTCTTCGCTTTCTGCCATAAGCGTGGTGTCATCTGCATATCTGAGGTTAGTGATGTTCTTTAGGTTAGTCTTCAATAAATGCTAAAAGTCAGGAAATTTAGATTTCATGAAGTGAGTTTGGGCATGGAATGAGAATAGTATGATGATAGTATTTTGTTTCTTGATGATTAAACAGCTGGATACAGTGACATGAGCTTGAGAGCTTTATCTAAATGTGTAACTTAAAATGTCCTTTGGATTGAGCCTCCCTCCCTCTTGCATTAGGTATATGTGAAGTGGGCTTTTTGGCAGTCAAGCCTGGATTTTTAGATGAATGTGTTAAGTAACAAAATATTCTGCTGTTGGCTCAAGGAGGCTTAGAATACCAGGCCTGTTGGCAGGAGTGTTAATATCCCATTGTGAAAGGCATTTTTCTTTTCTTTATGGAAACTCACTGTTGCAAATCTCTTCTGATGAGGTAATGGAGGAAACCAATTTTTGAGAGCACATAGCTTAGTTGGAAACCCTGTAACAAAAGAAGCAAAACTCAAGTATCTTCCCTAACTGTTATGGATGATTATTTAAAACTATGACTACATAGATATGTATATAGTCTGCTGAAGGCAGAGTTTTTAAAAATGAAAAATCCAGTCAACCATGTTTAAGTTCACTCAGCTTAAACCATTTGCTGAACAGTGGCATAATTATTGAACAAAGCAGGACTCAAATCTCAAGGTGTTCCCAGACTGGTAAAGGAATAAACTCTCTTAACCCTTACTTAGGTAGAAATAATATTTTGTGCATTTTTATTACAAATAAGGATATAGCCCTAAAAAAAACTGGTTGATATTTTACCCCAGAATCACTTGGAAATACTTGCTAAAAGGGCAGAAAGATAATTCATGTGGGTTCCAAAATCTCCATTTTAAACAAAATTCCCAGGTGATCCAGATGCAGTCTTTGGTGGACACTTTGAGAAATAATAGATGAAAATGGTAACCTTACATTTAATGGAATGACTGGTCATTTTGGATGCATGGAGACCCAGTTAAAATGTAATGATGAAGGTCATCTGTAAAGACTGATCTTAATAATCACCTTACAATTTTATTTGATGCAAGTTATCCATGTTAATCTACAGGCATGAAATGTAATGATCTGTTTTATTATTGTTAATTTATGCTCAAACTTCCTTTTGCTCTTTTTTTTAACCAACATAACAATTATCCAGGCTAACTATTCGCCTCAGGGAGATGCTGTAATAGGACTAATTAAATATTTAATATTTTTAAGGACTTAACCTTGTAATTAATATGTTAAGAGGAGATAAAATCAAGATGTTCCCTTTAGTTGGATGAACGTTAATGAAGAACTAGGATCAGGCATCCCTTTAGTACTCATGTCTGGTATCTTTCTGGAGGCAGGACAGCATAGTGGTTAAATTAATGGCTTTGCAACTCATGGCAGTTCTACTTCCTAACTGTGAGATGTAGATCAATTTTTTCAGCCTTTCTAAGCCAGTTTTTTTTTTCATCATCTATAAGCATGGAAATATGAATAGTCTGCCTTTTTAGATTGTTGCAATGCTATGTAATATATGTATCCAATAAAAGAAAGTGGTTTTTATGAATATGAATTAATTCTAAAGACCACAGATTTACCAAATATGAGAATTGCAGATTTCTCCTTTTAAACTAGAAATATGGCTAGGATTTTGGAAATGGGTATGAATTTTTAGAACTGATCTCAAATCTGGAAAGGAGAAAGAGTAATAGGAAATAGAGAAAAGCAGGAGGAGGAGGAGGAGAAAATACCTTTAAGTGCAATCCCATGCATAGACTAAAAGCAGAGTGAAAGCAAGCTCTGTGCATAAGATGAAGACGTATTGTACATATGTAGAGTCAGTGTAAAAATGTCCTCATTGATGTGGACAAATCACAGAATCATCTAATGTTTGTGTATACAGATTATATGGGATATTCATTTCCTAGGTTATGAGTTAGTAAATGAATTTAATATTGGAATGTTTTCACCATGATTTTTTAAATGGCATCTTATTTTTTCAAAGTTTGCTCAGAAAAAGAAACTAGACAAACAAAAATCTAGAAAAGTCAAAAATCCCTTTGACAACTTAAAAAGAATTAACTGAGTAAGCATTTAAAATATATATATAGGTACATCTAATATATTTTCTGAAAGCTTGTTTTCTGATTTATTATATTTTTTGAAGCTTTTTCCTTTATGACTAAAGAACACTTTTCTAAAGGAAAGTTTAAATGTAAAGTTTGCACTTGTGGATTTTTCCTGATGATATGAATTACAAAATTTCACTTCAATTCAATTCAGTCACTCAGTCATGTACAACAACTCTTTGCAACCCTATGGACTGCAGCACGCCAGGCCTCCCTGTCCATCACCAACTCCCGGAGTTTACCCAAACTCATGTCCATTGAGTCAGTGATGCCATCCAACCATCTCGTCCTCTGTTGTCCCCTTCTCCACCCGCCTTCAATCTTTCCCAGCATCAAAGTCTTTTCAAATGAATCAACTCTTCACATGAGGTGGCCAAAGTATTGGATTTCAGCTTCAGCATCAGTCTTTCCAATGAACACCTAGGACTGATCTCCTTCATGATGGACTGGTTGGCTCTCCTTGCAGTCCAAGGGACTCTCAAGAGTCTTCTCCAACACTGCAGTTCAAAAGCATCAATTCTTCGGTGCTCAGCCTTCTTTACAATCCAGCTCTCATGTTCACACATGACTACTGGAAAAACCATTTTTAATATGCTGTCTAGGTTGGTCATAACTTCTTTCCAAGGAGCAAGTGTCTTTTAATTTCATGGCTGCAATCACCATCTGCAGTGATTCTGGAGCACACCCCCCAAAAAAGTCTGTCACTGTTTCCACTCTTCCCCCATCTATTTGCCATGAAGTGATGGGATCATGATCTTAGTTTTCTGAATGTTGAGCTTTAAGCCAACTTTTTCCCTCTCCTCTTCCACTTTCATCAAGAAGCTCTTTAGTTCTTTGTTTTCTGCCATAAGGGTGGTGTCATCTGCATATCTGAGGTTATTAATATTTCTTCCAGCATTCTTGATTCCAGCTTGTGCTTCATCCAGCCCAGTGTTTCTTCTGATGTACTCTGTATATAAGTTAAACAAGCAGGGTGACAATATACAGCATTGATGTACTGCTCTCCCTATTTGGAACCAGTCTGATGTTTCATGTCCAATTCCAACTGTTGCTTCCTGACCTGCATATAGGTTTCTCAAGAGTCAGATCAGGTAGCCTGTTATTCCCATCTCTTTAAGAATTTTCCAGAGTCTGTTGTGATCCACACAGTCAAAAGTTTGGGAATAATCAATAAAGCAGAAGTAGATGTTTTTCTGAAACTCTCTTGCTTTTTCAATGATCCAGCGGATGTTGGCAATTTGATCTCTGGTTCCTCTGTCTTTTCTGAATCCAGTTTGAACATCTGGAATTTCACAGTTCACATACTGTTGAAGCTTAGCTTGGAGAATTCTGAGCATTACTTTGCAGGCATGTGAGATGAGTGCAATTGTGCAGTAGTTTCCACATTCTTTGGCATTGCCTTTCTTTGGATTGGAATGAAAACTGACCTTTTCCAGTCCTGTGGCCCCTGCTGAGCTTTCCAAATTTGCTGGCATATTGAGTGCAGCATTTTCACAACATCATCTTTTAGAATTTGAGATAGCTCACCTGGAATTCCATCACCTCCAATGGCTTTTTTCATAGTATGCTTCCTAAGGCCCACTTAACTTCACATTCCAGGATGTCTGGCTCCAGGTGAGTGATCACACCATCATGATTATCTGGGTCATGAAAATCATTTTTATATAGTTCTTCTGTGTATTCTTGCCATCTTTTCTTAATATCTTTTGCTTCTGTTAAGTCCATATTATTTCTGTCCTTTATCGTGCCCATCTTTTCATGAAATATTTCCTTGGTATCTCTAACTTTCTTGAAGAGCTCTCTAGTCTTTCCCATTCTATTGTTTTCCTCTATTTGCATTGATTACTGAGGAAGGCTTAATTATCTTTCCTTGCTATTCTTTGGAACTCTTCTCCTTTGCCTTTTGCTTCTCTTCTTTTTGAAGCTATCTGTAAGGCCTCCTCAGAGAAACATGTTGCCTTTTTGCATTTCTTTTTCTTGGGGATGGTCTTGATCTCTGCCTCCTATACAATGTCACAAATCTCCATGCATAGTTCTTCAGGTACTCTATCAGATCTAATCCTTTGAATCTATTTCTCACTTCCAGTGTATAATCGTAAGGGATTTGATTTAGGTCTACTTGAATGGTCTAGTGGTTTTCCCTACTTCTTTCAATTTAAGTCTGAATTTAGCAATAGGAATTCATGATCTGAGGCACAGTCAGCACCCAGTCTTGTTTTTGCTGACTCTATAGAGCTTTTCCATGTTTGGCTGCAAAGAATATAATCAATCTGATTTTGGTATTGACCATCTGGTGATGTCCATGTGTAGAGTCTTCTCTTGTGTTGTTGGAAGAGAGTGTTTGCTATGACCAGTGCGTTCTCTTGGCAAAAGCCTATTAGCCTTTGGCCTGCTTCATTCTGTACTCCAAGGCCAAATTTGCCTGTTACTCCAGGTGTTTCTTGACTTCCTACTTTTGCATTCCAGTCCCCTATAATGAAAAGGACATCTTTTGGGGTGTTAGTTCTAGAAGGTCTTGTAGATCTTCATAGAACTGTTCAGCTTCTTCAGCATTACTGGTCAAGGCATAGACTTGGATTATCATGATATTGAATGGTTAGCCTTGGAAACGAACAGAGATCATCCTGTCAGTTTTGAGTTTGCATCTAAGTACTGCATTTCAGACTCTTTTGTTGATTATGATGGCTACTCCATTACTTTATAAGGGATTCTTACCCAAAGTAATAGATATAATGGTCATCTGAGTTAAATGCACCCCATCCAGTCCATTTTAGTTCATTGAATTTTAAAATGTTGATGTTCACTTTTGCCATCTCCTGTTTGGCCACTTCCAATTTGCCTCAATTCATGGACCTAACATTCCAGGTTCCTATTCAATATTGCTCTTTATAGTATCAGACTTTACTTCCATCAACAGTCACATCCACAACTGGGTGTTGTTTTTGCTTTGACTCCTTCTCTTCATTCTTTCTGGAGTCATTTCTCCTCTGATCTCAGTAGCATATTGGGCACCTACTGGCCTTGGGAGTTCATCTTTCAGTGTCCTATCTTTTTGCCTTTTCATTCTCTTCATGGGGTTCTCAAGGCAAGAGAATAAAATTTGTGGAAGCCCAAATAATGAGATTTCATTGTACCTTTCAAGTCCCTCAGCCTTGTAATTATCTTCATGTTCTGTAGGCAAAGGAAGCCATGTTCCCTACTCAGTTCTTTTATTCCACAAATATTTGTGATTGCTGCCATGTGCTTAGCCATTAGAAAAGAGAGTAGGGCTTAAACTTTTTCAGCAATTATGTATTTTTTTCTAGTCTTTTTAGTATACCATCACAGAGTATTCTTGATTAATTCTTAAGAAATTTATTAGCTACATATAGCTTTCATTAGAATTTACTGCAAATTCCATTGAGGTTCCACTTAGGTTTCATCCAGAACAGGTTCAGTTGATCTATATTATTCCTGAGTTCCATTTTTGTAAATTCTAGTCCTAGAATTTCTCTGTAACCCGAAAAGAAACTCATGGTAGTTTGTTTCTTTTTTCTGATGGAACTGCTATATATCTTTTCTTATGTATATATTTTTATTTTTAAATTAAATTTTATTGGAGCATAGTTGATTTACAATGTTGTATTAGTTTCAGGTTGATAGCATAGGGATTCAGTTATACATATATTCATTCTTTTTCATATTCTTTTCCCATATAGGTTATTACAAAATATTGAGTAGAGTTCCCTCTGCTTATATAGTATGTCTTTGTTGGTTATTTGTTTAATATATAGTTGTGTGTATATGTTAATCTCAAACTCCTAATTTCTCTCTCTTCCCCACATTTCCCCTTGGGTAACTATAAGATTCTTTTTGAAATCTGTGAGTCTTTCTCTATTTTGGAAATAAGTTCATTTATATCATTTTTAAAAAGTAGATTTCACATATGAGTGATTTCATGGGATATTTGTTTTTCCCTGTCTGACTTACTCCACTTAGTATGATATTCTCTTGGTTCATCCATGTTACTGCAAATGGCATTATTTCATTCTTTTTTATGACTGAATAATATTCCATTGTATAAAAGTACCACATCTTTTTTGAGGGGGAGGATCAAAAGTGAGAGTGAAAGTCATTCAATCATGTCCAACTCTTTGTGACCGCATGGACTGTAGGTCACCAGGCTCCTATGTCAGTGGAATTATCCAGGCAAGAACACTAGAGTGGATACCCATTCCCTTCTCCAGGGGATCTTTCTGACCAAGGGATCAAACCTGGGTATCCTGTGTTACAGGTGGATTCTTTACTGTCTGAGCCACCAGGGAATAGGGAGAGGGTATCACATGCCTTTTAAAAAATTTATTTTTAACAGGAAGATATTGCTTTACAATGTTGTGTTGGTTTCTGCCATACAACAATGTACCACATCTTTTTATCCATTCCTCTGCCATGCCACTTTTGAGGTCATTCCTGGATGTGTCAGTGAAAAATTTGATTTGAGCCATGTACACAGTCCCAGCTGAGGTTAAACAAGGAGGACACTCTGCCCTTTTGATTTAGCTTTCCTATGATAGACACATATCCTTGACTTGGTCTGTTTAGTGCCATGTTTATTCCATTCTCCTACTTTTAGTTGGTGATTTAAATGGTCTCTAAGCTTAGTGCTGAAGGGCTCTCAAGAGTTTCTGTGCACAGGAAGGCTTTAATGTGACTTATGGAGAGAATATGTGGGGCAAACTTCACACTGGTATGTTGGCCATGATTTCTATATTAATGAGTCAAGGGTATATATTTTAAAAGGCATCTTTAAACTGAAACACACATTAATACAAAGTTAGGCATTGGTTGGTTGATGAAAATACTGTGATCAGTGGCTTGCAGAAATCTAACCCTCTATTTCTCCTTGGAACTACCAGTATTTTAACGTTTACAGTGACTTGAAAAGGAACCAGTTCCATTTGCCTTTTTGTGGGAGGTTTGAGAAATGCTTGTTGACCATTTATTCTTTTTAGTGGAAGCCAAGACCATGATTTTTTCTGATCCATAGGCAACTACTAACTAAATACAGTGAGATGGAAAATTATACAGAAGATTCAACCATAATTTTTGTTTCTTTCCTTTTGTAAAAAAAATAAAACTGCTGCTAACAAACAACAGAATGAACTTAGAGGGTTCTGAAGCCTAGAGAAAAATTGTAAAGTGACAAAATCTTCTTTGGTTGTAGAGATTTATCTATCTTGTTGGTTCCTAGCATAGTTTCTAACAAATAAGGAGGGCTCAAGGTATATTTTAGAAAATAGAGCAGATGTAAGTTGGCACTGCAAGTAACCTAGTGATTGGATAGGGGAAAAATACAAGAAGCAATTACCTAATGGTGACTAGTCAGAGGAGAGCACTTCAGCCTCTTTTAGGATTGAACCATCTCTGGGAGAACCATCTCTGTCACTGGAGTTGAGTAGTGACAAGTATGTGTATCCCCAGACCTACCTTACTGGGGTTTGTCATTAATTCTCTGTGTGACCTGGGTCAAATGGCTATACTTTTTGCATCTTGGTTTCTAATTGTTACTTTGATAATCAACTTGAGCATAAGACAACAGAGAAATTCACTTAAATTTAAAAAAAATATATATGAGACCTGAGAATATAGGTAGATATGAATTCTGAGGTCCTATACTGGAGAGAAAAAGGAGAAACACAATTAGTGAACTCCGGGAGTTGGTGATGGACAGGGAGGCCTGGCGTGCTGCGATTCATGGGGTCGCAAAGAGTCGGACACGACTGAGCGACTGAACTGAATTGAAATTTATTTTTTATGAATTAAATGTTATCTTGAGCAGCTTGAGGTGGTCTAACCTGTTTGCTTGTTCGCTGATGAAAACCTATGTGGTCTATACTGAACGAAGTTGATGGACAAAACTCGTTGGCAAAATATACGGAGAAGAATCCAGAATCTTGGAAATATAATAACGTTGAAGTGAATTTATCCCTAGCAACTGCTCACCTCTCATACTATGACCTTTAAGTAGCATTAATTTGGCATTGATTTGATAACAACTTTTGGAATAAGGTAAGAAAATAAAGGAAGAAACAAACTCTAAAATAATAAACCTAATATTTTTTCTTGTATTAAAACTGGAGATTGAATCTAGAGCATGTTAGTAGTCATCAATATAAATACAAAATTAAAAAAAAATCATTTTGGTCAGCCACAGTCATACCCAGCCCTCTGATAAGCTACTACTCTCTGTATTTGGGATTGTGATCTTTTTAAAGCACTTTTAGCATTACAATAAAGCATATAAAAAAGTACCTGGTATTTCTTTGTGTTAGTATATTGTTAACTTATAGCTTCACTTTTTTAATGGAACTATGTCTTGGTGGACATTAACCAGCACTTGAAAGTCAGCTGGAAAGTTTTGCTAAATAAATCATCGATGCTTTGTGACAGGCTTTCACCACATATAAACTAGACAGACATACCAACAACTCCTAGCTTTAAAATGACTTTTATACATTACATTTTCCCCTAAAGCTTTATACTAGTGTAATTTTTAGAAAGCATTTTAAGGAATAGTAAAAAATGTGATGTCATAAAAAATACAATCATACACTAAACGCCTCCCAAATAAACCAACAGCAGTGTTAATATAAGTGACAATTGGATAAACAGTTACTGTAGCTCCCTGGCAGTGATAATTTCTCTTCTGCATGGATGCTTTCAGGTTTTTTTTAATAATAAAAATGTAAAAATGCCAGATTTCAGAAATCATAAAATGTGCATCCTATAATTAAATAAATGGCAAAAATGAAATATATCATTACCTTACTTAAGCATCATAGCAAACATATAATATGGTATTACCATACCCTCCACGTTTAAAATTAGATTAGGAAGTGAGTCTAAGGCTAAAAGATGTGAAACAACTTTATCAAGATCACAAAGCTAATATAGTGTTGGGGCTGAGTTTCCAATGACCTAATGCCCAAGCTTTCAACCACATTTGTATACTTTCTCTAAACTACAAGCTAAGGACTTGTTGATCTTTTCCTGGTCAGAAATACTATGCTTTTCATTTATATTCTCTTTTGTTATTTACCAATATATGTACAAACTTTATAACATATCCATAAGCACTCTGTAGTTCTCTTTTGTATTCTTTTTTTTTTTTTTTTTTTACTTAAGTGGAATACTTATTAAGAAACAAAATCCCCAAACCCTTAGTTTTAGTTGTATTTTTCCTAATTTATTTGAAAAAATACATATCTGGAAATAAGTCCAACTGAATTTGAAAATAATGTTCTCTCAACATGTCTTGGTATGATCTTTATTTTCCTATAAGTGGTTAAACGCTAAAGAAGAATCATCAAATATTAAAGGGCTTCAGGACGGTAGCAGAACTGCTCCAACATCCGCTTCAATCTCCCTGCAGTGCTCTTTCCTGTCCTGAAGAGACAGGAAATATTTCACTTCCTAGACAACCTTGCAACTGAAGTCCCCACATGGTTTAGGTTCTGTCAATCAGGAGCACCTACAGGAGGTTAGAATTTGGATATGCAACACCCATATGCTTGTGCGGATACATCAGGTGGGATGGGCTCTGGAGGCCACAGTCCTGGTGACATCTATTTCTTAGGTCATGGCCAATTATGGGGTGATCCTGGGCACAACTTTCTGGTTACAGTGGTGCTAATAGACTCTTTGGAAGGACAATTCTTTGGCAGTGTTTTGAGGGTCATTTCTCCTCACACCTTTCCAACAATGTTGTAAGGCCCTAACACGCTCAGTTGCTCAGTCGTGTCTGACTCTTTGTGACCCCATTGACTATAGCCCACCAGGACCTCTGTCCATGGAATTTCCCAGGCGAGAATACTGGAGTGGGTTGCCATAATCCATTCTTAGGTATAAAGGTGCTAGAATGGCTTCTGTTCTGTGTAGTTGAGTCCTAATTAAGATGACTTCTCTTACCTCTGACTTATAGATGTTTTCTTCATCTTTACAAACTGTAAGATTTGGGGTAAATAGTTTGGTTTTAATCAACTAGGAGTCATATACTAAAATAACAGAAATTTCCCTTTCTTTCTGGAACTACTCAAGATAAGTGTATGTGCTCAGTCGTGTTTGACTCTTTGCGACCCCATGGACTGTAGCCCATCAGGCCCCTCTGTTCATGAGATTTTTCAGGCAAGAATACTGGAGTGGGTTGCTATTTCCTCCTCCAGGGAATCTTCTCAATGCAGAGACTGAACCCATGTCTCCTAGGTCTCTTGCACTGCAGGCAAATTCTTTACTTTTGAGCCATTGAGGAAGTTCCTACTCAAGATAGGAACAAATAAACTGCTCTCCCTAGGAAACAAACTTAAGATGAGCAAAAATCTAAGATGTTGAAAGTCCTGAAGTTTAATTTCATAAATGTTTTCTTTTCTAAATTTTTTGAATCTTTTGATTTGTATACTTATGGCCGGGCTTGCTGTAGGTTAATAAAAATGAACAAAAGACTTTCATCCATTATTAAGTTATTTACATGAACTTACTAAAGAAATAGAGTAAATTATTGTAACTTCTTTAATAGGCTCAGGAATTGTTACCTGGGCACTAGAAGTGATTTTTAAAATTATTTTTTAGTATGTTATTATGTGATATTGACAGCCTAGTTAGTACCTGTCAAACATTGTAAAGAAACTGTTATACTGTTTAATTCCAACATGTCATATACAAATGATTTTTTACCTGTTCCTTTACTTTTACTATTCAAATAACAGAACTAAAATATACAAGATAACCATGAGAGACCCAATTATTTTGATGACATTTAGTATCCCATTATTGTTAGCCTCAAACATTTTTATTATTTTACTGTCAAAAATTCTATCTAAATTTATTTAAAAATTGGAAATTATAATGACATTAAATCAATTGAGAATTGGCTCCAGCTCCATTGTTATACTTTAGCACATCAATTGATTGAAAAAGTCAATATCTTTTTACATATGTTAATGTTAACATTTAGTGATGAACATTTGCAGCCATATTGTGTTTTCTCCATAAATGCCTTCCTTGCAATACCTAAGACATAGCTTTATACAGATTCAAAGTCAAGTTGTCTTAAAAGAGATATTCAGTAATGAGTTGATTATGGGTCAGTATTTCTAAGCAGTTCAGTTTTAACTGTCAGTTGGAAATTTCCTTTTTAAATCTCTAAAATTGCTTCATATAGAGCTAGGTAATCAAAGGTAAGGAAACATAACTTTATAATCTTCAGAGTAGTGTAAGCCACGGGGATGCTCCATGTATTCCTTCCATTCTGTCCTCATTGATCAGGACTTCTCTACTTCATATGTCAATGTTTCTATACTGTCTGTCCTAGGCTTCCTGGAATGATTTTGGTCAGTTTCAATTCTTTTTTTCCACTTGGTAATTGAAATTTTTTATCAGGATACCTGAACAGAACCCACTTGGACTTCACCCTTTGCTCTATCTGCTGTGTTCCCTGAGTCCCCATAGAGACTTAATATTAATTCATGTTTCTCACATTTTATTGTTCAAACATGATCTGTATACTGTGCTACAGGCAACATTTGATCAAGTTTGTACACTCCCTTTTTGTTAGGCATGTGGAATGTCTCCAGTTTTTCACTACAATGTGTGTGTGTGTATTAGTCTTGGAGTCATGTCTGACTCTTGGTGACCCCATGGACTGTAGACCACTAGGGTCCTCTGTCCATGGAATTCTTCAGGCAAGAATACTAGAGTGAGTTGCCATTTCCTTATGTAGGGGATCTTCCTGACCCAAGGATCGAATCTGTGTCTCCTGTACTCCAGGAAGATTTTTTTACTGTCTGAGCCACTACTATGAATATTTGTAAAAAGTCTCACTTTTTCTTTTAGATTCTTTTGTCCACATTATCCAAAGTGGAATTAACAAGTTAATGGGCAGGAACAATTTCATTCACTCATTCCTTCATCAAATATTTATTCATTTCCTCATATATATCAGAAATTGTGCCTGCTGCTGGGCATATGATGGTGATTATTAAAAGATAAAAAAGATATGGTTTCTACCCTTAATTTTATAGGTCTTGTCATAAATGCCTGATTGCTCTCCAGAAAGAGTGAGCAATTTGCAGAACCCCCAACTTTTATTTCCTCCAATCTTTCTAATGTTTCAACATTTTTATTTCCTTTCCCCCCCAGTTTAATAATTGTATCATGGCACCTTAAAATTATTTTTATTTGCATTTGTTTGATTATTTGCAGGTGAAGATGCACTTTTCTTTAAAAATCAATTTATTCATCTTTTCTATCTGTTTTATTTTAATGGAATAATTGGTAAATTGTTTTTCCTTTGATTAAAAGGAATTTTTGTTTTTCTCTGTTTTCCTGGAATGCTATTCTGAATTTTGTATAGACAGTAAGCAGACACAATAGAAGACTGAAGTTTCACAATTCTAATAAATACTCTTCTTTGAATAAAATATACAATGAATTTAAAGATCATTAATCATTTGAATGATTAAACAACCCCATGAGATCTAATAGTACTTTTGCTTATCCATAACTATATTAACACTAATTTTATGACAATATAGCTAGAAGAAAAAGAGCATAATGAGATACTTAATAAAACCTTTAGGAAACAAAGCTAAATTAAACACATTTTTATTTACTTAAAAAAATTCCTAAAGCAAAAATTATCAAACCATCATTGAATAGGTCTTTCTTTAGAAGCTACAGACACTGTGAATGAAAAAAAAATCCCCCTTAGTCTGACAGCAATGTAAATGGGTTTCCCAACCTATTACTAACACTTCTATAGCCACAGCACTCAGATAACCACTAAGCAACTTTAAAGTCTCTGTTTATTAGAGACAGCTCAGCATTAGAGCATGTGTACCCTGCCTGGCTTTAGTGAGTCAGTGCCTTTCCTTCCTACAGCCCCCAGGTCTTCCCTAGGCTTTCTTCTCATTGGAGTTTTGGACCCCAGACCTCCTTTTTCATTAGTTTGTATTCATTAATTCATTAACTTGTATTTTAAGGGAAAAGACTGAATATAGAAATCCTTTGAGGGGGCAAAACAACATATACAAACAGGCAACAGCAACAATACTTGCACAACTCAGATCAGAGTAGATGTACATGTGTTTTGGTTTTGTTTTTTAAATTTTAGATACAAGCAACATAATATTTGAGCAAATTACTTCATTGCTCCCTCTGAGTTTCTCTGTCTGCCAATTTTCAGATTTCCTCATCCAATCTCCAGCTCTCCAGGACCCAAAAACCCACATCACAGTTGATGTGATGGGATGACATTGATAAAATCTTTAAAAAGAAATTCTTAGATTGAGCCACACAGGGTTACTAATATTTTCTCACTGTTTAAACCGACACTAAGGCCAACCGTGTGTCTTTCTTTAGTTGAAATCCTCCAAAGAATATAAATGCTAATGGGGAGCAGCTAAGTGAGGTGATAAAATCAAACAGAAACCATTGTCTGTCACCACCCAGGTTGATAGTGAGATATGAACAAGTCAAACAAATCAAAATATATTATAAAGCAAACTTTTTCACTTGTACATTGGTCATGAATAGAAGCAATTATTTTCCCTTTCTTCGTTACTAGAATGCTGGTGCTTCAGGGTAATGAATAGGTCCTTTTGTTCTGTTTATTCATTCTTTAGAAGAATTTATTGAGTGATTACAGCTGGGCAATGGATTCTGCTAAGATTCATGGGGAATACAGAAAATATCACAGTTTCTCTCTACCCATGAGGGTTTAGCTGAGAAGCCCAAGACAGAAATCATGGAATAGTTTGAGAAAGATTCTAAGGCAAGCATATGACAGTAGAGAGCAGGTTGAGTTTCTAGGTTTAATAGGAATTCAAAATAAGAGAAAGGTTACCATAAGTATAGGTGATTAGGCCTGGGAAGACTTCTTGGGGAAGGTTTCCAGGAAGAGAAGAGTTGTAATCAGGGAAGCTGTGTCAGGAAACTGCTGAGTGTTAAACACATGTTAGGAACTGGTTTAGAAAAGATACTGTGTCTTTAGGCTTGTCAAGAAGGCTAGTATGCCCTTTAGTTAGTACACTGATATTTCTGTTTGCTGCATTGTCCTTGAGATAATTTGATTCCATGTTGCTTTTCTAGATTGTTGATTTTTGATTTTAGGAGAGATTAAGTATCTTGATGGGCAGATCTGTGTTCCCTCCCTGTTGCTTGGCCTGAGGCCAAACTATGGTGGAGGTAATGAAGATAATAGCAACCTCCTTCAAAAGGTCCCATGTGTGCACTGCTGCACTCAGTGCCTCCGACCTTGAAGCAGGCCACAGCTGACCCATGCTTCTGCTGGAGACTCCTGGACACTCATGGGCATGTCTGGGTCAGTTTCTCGAGGGGCCATGGCTCCTTTCTCCTGGGTCCTGGTGTACACAAGGTTTTATTTGTACCCTCCAAGAGTGTGTTTCCCCAGTCCAGTGTAAGTTCTCGTGGTTCTATGGTGGGGTTAATGGCAACCTCCTCCAAAAGGGCTTATGCCATACCCAGGTATGCTGCACTGACGGACCCTGCGGCAGGCCTCTGCTGGCCCATACCTCCACAGGAGACACTCAGACACAGCTCTGGCTCAGTCTCTGCAGGTTAGGTGTGCGTTTTGTGCCCTTTCTGGGTCTGAGCAGCTCAGGTGACCAGGTGGTTAGTGAACACACTGTCCCAGGTGGGCCATGCATCTTAATCACCTCCTCAGTCCTGGCCACTCGGTTTCCCAAATGCGCCATGAGAGCACCGTCTCAGGTGTGCCATATATCTCCTCTGGAGACCTGATCTCAGGCTGCGACCCTCCAGGCAGATGTCAACCATCCTGGATCTCAGGAAGACATGGTTAGCAGCTGGGAGCCTGCTTACAGTTTGGTAGAAGATGCTGTCTCTTGGGCTGAGATTGTAGCAGTCCCTTGCCTTCTGGCTCTGGCTGTCACAAGCCTGTCTCTCTACCTCTGGTAGGGAGGGGCCTGTACACAGCCAGCTAGCTCTCCTGTGGTATTCCCTCAATCCTTTGTTCCATGAGTGGGCCAGGCTGCACATTAGGTTGTTAGGTTAGAGCCTTTGGCAGAAAAGTTCTCTTTTCCGCAGTTGCCTTAGGCATGTATTCTGTCATTTGTTTTTTGTTTTCCCTCCCAGTTATATTGCCTTCTGAGATTCCAAAACTCGCTACAGACCCACCTGTGAAAGTGTTTCCTACTGTGTGGAAACATCTCCTTCACGACTCCCTACCCAGGATAGGTCTCCATCCTTAACTCTTTTTGTCTCTTATATTTTGTCCTACCTCCTTTCTAAGAGAATGGGCTGACTTTCTGGGTACCTGGTGTCCTCCGCCAGTGTTGAGAAGTTGTTCTGTGAAAGTTGTTCAGCATTCAAATGATCTTTTGATGAATTTGTGGGGGAGAAAGTGGTCTTCCCATTCTATTCCTCTGCCATCTTTAAGCTTATCTTGAGGCAGAGAACCAGAGGTCAAATTGCCAACATCCACTGGATCATCAAAAAAGCAAGAGAGTTCCAGAAAAACATCTACTTTTGCTTTACTCGACTATGTGGATCACAGCAAACTATGGAAAATTATTAAAGAGATAGGAATACCAGACCACCTGACCTGCCTCTTGAGAAATCTGTAGGCAGGTCAGGAAACAACAGTTAGAACTGGACATGGAACAACAGACTGGTTCCAAATAGAAAAAGGAGTACATCAAGGCTGTATATTGTCACCTTGCTTATTTAACTTATATGCAAAGTATATCATGAGAAACACTGGGCTGGATAAAGCACAAGCTGGAATCAAGTTTGCCAGGAGAAATATCAATGCAGATGATACCACCCTTATGGCAGAAAGTGAAGATGAACTAAAGAGGCTCTTGATGAAAGTGAAAGAGGAGAGTGAAAAAGTTGATTAAAACTCAACATTCAGAAAACTAAGATCATGGCATCTGGTCCCATCACTTCATGGCAAATAGATAGGGAAGCAATGGAACAGTGACAGATTTTATTTATTTATTTTTGGACTCCCAAATCATTGTAGATGGTGAAATTAAAAGACACTTGCTTCTTGGAAGAGAAGTTATGACCAACTTAGATAGCATATTAGAAAGCAGAGACATTACTTTACCAACAAAGGCCTGTCTAGTCAAAGCTATGATTTTTCCTGTAGTCATGTATGGATGTCAGAGTTGGACTATAAAGAAAGCTGAGTGCTGAAGAATTGATGCTTTTGAACTGTGGTGTTTGAGAAGACTCTTGAGAGTCCTTGAACTGCAAGGAGATCCAACCAGTCCATCCTAAAGGAAATCAATCCTGAATATTTATCAGAAGGACTGATGCCATGAAATTAAAAGACGTTTACTCCTTGGAAGAAAAGTTATGACCAACCTAGATAGCATTTCAAAAGCAGAGACATTACTTTGCCGACTAAGGTCTGTCTAGTCAAGGTTATGGTGTTTCCTGTGGTCATGTATAGATGTGAGATTTGGACTGTGAAGAAGGCTGAGCACCGAAGAATTGATGCTTTTGAACTGTGGTGTTGGAGAAGACTCTTGAGTGTCCCTTGGACTGCAAGGAGATCCAACCAGTCCATTCTGAAGGAGATCAACCCTGGGATTTCTTTGGAAGGAATGATGCTAAAGCTGAAGCTCCAGTACTTTGGCCACCTCATGTGAAGAGTTGACTCATTGGAAAAGACTCTGATACTGGGAGAGATCGGGGGCAGGAGGAGGAGGGGATGACTGAGGATGAGATGGCTGGATGGCATCACGGACTGGATGGACATGAGTCTGGGTGAACTCCAGGAGATGGTGATGGACAGGGAGGCCTGGCGTGCTGTGATTCATGGGGTCCCAAAGAGTCGGACACAACTGAGCGACTGAACTGAACTGAACTGAACTGATGCTGAAGTTGAAAACCAATACTTTGGCCACCTGATGCGAAGAACTGATTCATTTGAAAAGACTTTGATGCTGGAAAAGATTGAAGGTGGTAGGAGAAGGGGATAACAGAGGATGAGATGGTTGGATGGCATCACCCACGTGATGGACATGAGTTTGGATACGCTCCAGGAGTTGGTGATGGACAGGGAAGACTTGTGTGCTGAAATCCATGGGGTCACAAAGAGTTGGATATAACTGAGCAATTAAACTGAACTGTAATATCTTGAAACCTGCCTCATGAATTCTCTCTGATTACATAATTGATCTGCCTAGCATTGTCAGTAAGTTTTCTTGTGGATAGTGTTAAAGACAAAAAAAAATTTTTGTGTTAATTGCATTTGTCAAGATTTGTGCTAGATTTTTCAGAATGTATAGAAAAAATATTGAAGTTTAGCCAAGAAATTACTATTGATGATTGATGATTCCCACCAAAGAGGGATTGTTTTTCCTGATCCCTACTGTCTGGGGGAGAACTTACACGGCTTAGATATTCAACTACTGGGTGAGAGAGCAACTTACAAAACATAGAAAAAATAATGCAATAATCAATAATAAAGCAATAGTGCAATAATCAATAATAATAATAATAATAATGCAATAATCAGTTTTTTTGGGTGGTGCTTTGCATTGAAGAGTGAATACAAATAAGCAAGGTTATCCTTCCTTAGATTTTTTTTAAAAAAAATGAGTCAGAGGACCTCCTTATAGTTTGTGCTGGAGACAAGTTTCATACATTTATTGGAAGGAAGAAATATCAGTATGACATTCACATTTATTGTCATATTTTAAAGGATGTGACTTGTCAGGATGAGACAGACCAAACTATTTAATTTACAGTTCCATAAAATGGGCATACTCTTGTATGCACTTTCTGGTCCATAAACATTTAGAAATGTTTTGCACATCAGAAAAAGATAATATTACACAGAGGTTTTTAAAACCTGAAATAGACTCACTTACCAAGATGATTAGGAACAATCATGTAGGAAGACAAAGTTTACCATTTGGTATACATTTTCCACATCATTCCTTCTCTAGGATGTTTATTCTTAACTCATACACAAAAATACATCTTCATTTATGGTCTCCAATGGGGTAGGAATGGAAAGTATTTAATTTAAGATCTCTGATTAGGCGGTATACTGATCAATGATTTGCCCTTACGAGAGAATGAAAATTCCTGGAATTGAAATCTGGGCGTCACTCCTCCTTTCTATTTTCAGTTTTGTGTCAGCTTCAGTTCTTTCTATCTATATCAGAGAACACCTGAAACATTGAAGCCTCTAATAGTTTAATGGGACTTATTAAAATGTCTAGACACACCTGAAAAAGCCAAAGTATTACATAAGTTGGCACTTTATATGCTCTCTTCTGTCCTCAAAGTGTTCATGCATATAAATGTGCCGTTCCAGATTGCCAGGCTCCTGGGGGCAGGTACTGTGTCTTGTGTTTCCTTTTGCTTTGCTTCTTTTTTCAACCCATCAATGTGGCCTTTGCTTCTCTTGCCTTTTCCAGCCCCCCACTCCTTATTTCAGAAGACAGAGATCATTCTTAATATTTACTGCTAAAATTCTTAATTCAAAATTATACTAACTAGAGACAAAAATCTGTGCTAACCAATTCACCAGTACATTTACACTTTCTGGTTTATTCATTGTGCATTTTCATTTTATGGACTTCTTAACCTAATGGGGTAAGAAAAGCCATGAACAAAAAGGTAAAATTGACAAATATTAGGACTTATAGTTGGAGGCTGCCCCTCAACCTTTGTGCTAGGAATTTTGCAGGCGAGCCAGGCAGGATCCTGAGGGAGAAATTTCAGGGCAGAGAGAGGCAAAATAAATCCTATTCAGGTGAATGGAGAAACATTTATTTATTAAGACATAAGTTGAAGGAAAGAGGAAGTGTAAGGGGCTACAGACCTCTGAAGGAAAGAAATAGTTACAGACTCCTGGGAAGAGATATTGTTGGAAATCTTAAAGTCTAAAATACCAACTGAGAGTACTGTACTGCTTCCTTTTGGGAAAAAGAGGCCTAAGGGTTCAATTCATTTGTTTTGGACTAATAACAAAAAAAAATTTTCTGGCTCTACCCTGTAATTTTAAATATGAACAAAACATATGCAAGAAAGGAAAAGCAGTCTACAGTATGTGACCACATTGTACTAAAGGACATTAAATTACAAATCAATGAGTGACTTGAAAGGAGATTAAAATTTGTGTTTGTTAGTCTATTTTTAAGCCTTTCTTTTATAAGGCTAGGAAATAAGGTTATATAAAGTTTAGCCAGCTTTTATTAAGATAATTTAAATCCACCTTTTCCACCTTCTGTTCTCATTTGGCAGCAAAAAATTGTTCTGATCACAGTTTCTTGAAGTATCATTACTTTATCAAAAGAAAATATAATTAGAACTGATATTTTAAAATGTACCATAATTGTATTTAGAGATTTTGTAATTTGCTCATGTATGAAATATTCTGTTAATTTAACAGCAACCTACAGTACTGGAAATGATCTGACAGTTCAGGATTGAGAACACATGTACACCCATGGAGGATTCATGTTGATGTGTGGCAAAACCAATACAATATTGTAAAGTAAAAAAAAAATAATAATAATAAATAAAAAATTTAAGAAAAAAGAAAAAAAAGAAATGTTATCGGTACATTATGTGCCATTATATCATTGAGAAAGAAAAAAAATCCTTCCAATTAAACTCTGACATAATGCTTTTGAAAAAACAAAATAATAAAAATACCATCTCTTCTACCCTTTTTGTCTATTCAAAGAGATATAGTCAGTTTCAGCAGTGGATAGGATTAAATGCTTGACATAGCTTTATGGGCATCAGGGCCATTTATTTCCTCTCTTCTACTGTACTTTTTCACCTGTCGTGTACCATTACTGCAGCAGCATGACAACAAAAGTACTTCTAGATTCTAACACATCCTTTCCAGTTTCTTCATTTGTAACCCCAGTCCGCATAAATCTGTTTCTTATTCCTCGTTCCTGCCCTGAAAACTGTGCAAATCCCCTTCTTTGTACTATTTTCATTTTTCACTTAAAAGGAGATTTTTTTTTTT